>APFE031708691.1:54386-69189 GCA_000404065.3 Pinus taeda
CAGGATCCTCACTTCGCAATCCATAAAAGTTAGGGAGGACAGATGGTGAGATGTTTTTCATCGTTGTGTGAGTTTCCTCATCAACTATAGGGAATCCAAATGAGTTATGTCCTTCCCTATTTCTTCCATTATTACCTCCACCTCCACCATTGTTGCCTCCATTATTTCCTCCTCCTCTACCTCTACCCCAAATCCATTTATTACTTCCTCCGTCATGATAGTTTCCTCAGAGTATTCTGGTTCTTCTATCAAGGGTGGATGAGAGAGAGTCTCTTCCTTTTCTTCTTCAAGTGATTCTACCTCTTTGATTACAATATTCTCTCCTGTAGAAGTAAAGAAAGGGCCTTCTTCTAGATGAGATTTGGTAGATAGTGTAGGAGATTCCTCTAATTCAGTTGTTGCTCCTTGAATTCCAGGAATCTTAAGCTAGGAGTAGATGGTGGTGAATCTTGGCTATGCTTTGAAGAAGCTGGAGTTGTGAAAATAGAACTCTTGGCTCTAGCTATAAACCTTCCCCTAGAATCTCTTGCTCTACGCATGCCATTTTTTTTTCCTCCTCAAGTTGGACTAATAATTCTCTTTTTGATCTTCCAGATCACACTAGGTGCAAGAAAAGAGCATACTCCAAAAATTATTGAACCAATAACTCTCTTTTTTGATCCTCCAGATCACACTAGGTGCAAGAGGAGAGCATACTTTAAGAAGTTATCAATTTTTCCCTTCTTTTTATTGTTGGTTTTTTTTTAAGAAATTGGCTACCTAGTTACACTTCCCCTAGAAATGGCGCCAAAATGTTTGGTTAATTTAGTGTGTCCTAAATTGCTACATTAATTGTCAATCCAGGATTCGTAAGCTGACGAAGCGTGGTGCACTATATGTGCAAGATAACCTATTTCTTACTTTTGTCGTTTTTTATTTTTATGTTGTTTGGGGGTTTTTATCTTTGTTTATGGAATTCCTATTCCTAAGTTTCTAGAAGGAAAGTATGGTTATAGGTTTTTAAGGCAATTATGTCCTCTATAAGGGTTTCCAAAACTTAACACTTCATAAGGTTTTAGAATACACTAGTGATGAAAGGAATATTTGACTCAAGAATGAAAAGATGCTGCTATTTAAAACAAGTAAATAATGAACTACTGAACATGAAACTATTGTCTCTACAGCTGCCTAAGAAATGAAACAGAAAAATGATTTAAGCTACTACACTTAAAGAAATTAAAATTTGCAAAAAAAGTAAAACTAAAATCAAATTATACATCCATAATTTGATCCCTTGCCAGTAGTCCAGCTATGGCTTTCAGAGGTAATCATCAATGTCATGAACAATTTGATATCTACTTTGCGGAAAAGTAAAACTAAAATCAAATTACACATTCATAATTCGATCCCTAGCCAGTAGTCCAGCTATGGCTTTTGAAAGTAACCATCAATCATATGAGCAATTTAATATCTAATGGCAGAAAAGTAAAACTAAAATCAAATTACACATTCATAATTCGATCCCTTGCCAGTAGTCCAGCTATGGCTTTCAGAGGTAACCGTCAATGATATGAGAAATTTAATATCTAAGCTAACTAATAAAGCAAGGAAATGATACTGAAATCAACAAAACAAAACTGGAATTAAAAACTAGGAAAAGCAAAGTCAGCAGAGGATTAATCCCATGTCATTAGTTATTGTGAAAATTATATGCAGATGCCCGGGCTGCCTACTCTATCCTAAAATATACATGCACACACTGATCAACGTTATACAAAGCTTGTAAAATCATGAACAACAGTGAAATGTTAGAAATATATACACAAATGAATAACTATAAAACATATGCAGTGAGAATAAAGAAACGATGCATAAAGACTATACAACAACAATGGAAACGAAACCTCAGTGTGCAGGGGCCCTTTGCACAACCTCGGCCAACAGGCTATCAATCCAAAATCACGTTTATGCAGACATGTAGAACAGAGTCTTATATCTCAAAACACAGTTATAGCAATAAACTAATGTCACGGCACAGTGAGTTCTTAACAACGAAAATTACATTCCAAAAGCTAGCTACTATGTGTATAACAATGCGTTATTTATAACAAAGGTTACATAATTGTTTTTCCTGGAAAGCTACGTGAACAAAGGACACGTGAAAAACAACATCCATGGATTTAGCATCATGGTCGCCGAGATTACGCAATCTTATTGAAAGCGGTTGTTGGATCCACATATTGTTTGGTCAGCCTACAGGTGTCAGCATGCCTCCAAAGATCTAGAAACAGTCACAAAAGTCTTCACGTGCTTGAAAACGGAGTCCTATTGCCATAGGACTCTCCTGTTTGACCACCGCTTGACCACTGTTGACCACGACCTTCTTTGATGAATCTAGCTGGACCAATGGGACCTGACCCATTGCCAGGTCATTTCCAACTTGCCCATGTGGCTTGCTTTACCTCGTGACACCTGCAACCTGTAGTTTAACAAAAACGCTGCGGAAAGTGACAAGATTCCGCAGCACATAAGCAAAAATCTAGTTCAAACAGCAACACAAATACATAGTCAAGAAACCACTTTAAATGCTCTTTTATGACTAATATGCAATGATGTTGATAGCTTAGGAGGTCCAGGTGAATGGAAAAAATCTAGAAAAATGTGTAGGAAAGATACAAGTTCGAGGCTCAACACAGATCTACAAAGACCATTTGAGATCCAAACTGATGCCAATGATTATGCCATGGGAGCAGTGTTGACACAACACGGTAAACCCATATGTTATCATTCTGAGACTTTTAATCCTGCAGTAGTTAACTATCCTACATATGATAAAGAATTGTATGCACTAGTTCAGAGTGTGAAAAAGTGGAAACATTACTTAATGGGCAAAGAAACAGTAATACATACTGATCATCAACCACTTCAATACCTACACTCCCAAACTAAGTTGCAGCAATCAAGACATTACAGATGGATGGTTTTCTACAACAGTTTCATTTAGTCATCAGATATAAAAAGGGCATACATAACAAGGTTGCGGACATGTTATTTAGACCCATTATAAATGCATCTACCATACTCAAGCATAATTCTATGCTGCATGAAAGCTACATAAAACAGTATGCTCAGAACATGGACTTTAAAGATGTATATGCAACTTTGAGTCAAGGCAAAAGAATAGAAGAATTGGACTATCACATGAAGGACAGACTCTTATATCATTGTGGGAAACTCTGCATTCCACAAACTGAGAGAGTAAAGATAATTAGGGAAGCACACACTTCTCTGATATCAGGTCACTTTGGTAAGTAAAACAGTTGCACAGCTGCAAAGGTTCTACTATTGGCCAAGAATGAGTGAGACAGTTTCTAGATATGTAAAGGGATGTGCTATGTGTACGAAAAGCAAGCCCAGCAACAGGAAACTAGGCTTGTACACTCCATTGCTAGTTCCTTCTCACCCTTGGGAAAGCATTTCCATGGATTTTGTTGGAGGACTATCTAAATCTAGGAAAGGTCATGATTATCTATATGTTTTTGTGGATAGGTTCAGCAAAATGTGTATTTTGATACCCTGTAGTAAACATATTACAGCTGAACGAACTGCAAAATTTTTCTTTGAACATGTATGGGTTCATTTTGGATTACCCACTTCTATTGTATCTGATCAAGACCCCCGATTTGTGGGGAAGTTTTGGTCAAGTCTATGGGAACTAATGGACACCAAATTGAAGAAAAGCACAGCTTTTCATCCACAAACAGATGGCTAGACAGAAGTGGTTAACAAGATGGTGATCCAATTACTGAGAGGATATTGTAGCAAACACCTTGGGATGAACACTTGTGTTATGTGCATCATGCTTACAATAAAGCCAAACACTCTTCTACACAGAGATCTCCTTTTGAGACCTATTTTGGTTTCATACCAAGGTCTCCTTTGGATTTTGTCTTTGTTAAAGATACCATGGCTGATAGACACAGTGATGTGGACAAGGCAACTAGGTTCATTGAACAGATCTAGGAGATCCACCAGGCAGTACAAGAATAGCTGGAAAAGAGCCAGGCCAAGTACAAGGCTAAGCACGATAAACATCGGATGGAGCATAGTTTTCAAGTTGGAGACCAAGTCTGGTTCTATATCAGCAAGGACAGGATGCAAGGTGAAAGTAAAAAGGTAAGACCTATCAGGTATGGACCTTTCAGGGTACTTGAGAAGATTGGTGAAAATGCTTTTCGCCTTGATCTACCAGCTTACATGCACATCTACTCAGTCGTGAACACAGATTGCTTGAGGTTGTTTGAACCTTCAATCACTGAGGACCCTGAAGAGCAGAGTTAATTACCTTCTTTTGATGACCTGCTACCTGAATATCTTAATGAATTACGGGAAGACACAGTGCTGCACAGGAAGGTAAGAATGACGTGCTGTGGACAAGTGGAATACCTTAGGATTGGGCTTAAAGGTTCGAAGCCGAGCAGTGCGAAGTGGATTGAGATTGGGCAAGTGTGACAACAGTTTCCTCACTTAGTCGATGCTTGAAGAAAACCAACTTTTGGTAGTCCAAAAGCTCTTTTAGTGGGAAGGTCGTGATCCGAATTGGATCCATTAAATACTGGTAAAGAATCATGATTGTATTAGGTTGGGACGAATCTCTAAAAATTCCAAAAACAACGATCAAAAACACCCTGAACCAGTGGCAGTGGTAGCTAGGGTGGAACGACAAGGACCTTGGTCAAAGCGCACTGACTGAGGCCCATTGAGATTGCGCAGGAGGTCAAAGTAGCCCCTGGGAGCCCTGGATCGGGAAAAGGAGGTGATTTAATCACGCATCGCTGGGCGAACAGGGCTGAAATGGAGGAGCCTTAAGCACTTGATCGCGTTGGGAGCCAGAGAAACAAAAAGCGCTAAAAGGACAAAGGCGAGACCCGCACTCTGGAAACCGACAGTATTGATTGGGGCACCCTCAAACGGTAAACGATTTTGGAGAAGAGCAGAGCAATCCCACTCAATGATCGACGCGTGGCAACGGAGGTGAGAGAAAACCATCGCTGATCGCGCGATATCTGTTAAGCAAGTCAACCACGTGGGACGTGCGTATGACGTTGGATCTGGAGGAGCCCAAATTGGATGGCTGAGATTGCACCCGATGGAGGAAGAAGAATCGACAGGGAATTAAGTCACATTCTAAAGGGATTTGGAATCCGTTTGACTGCCACGGTGGAGGAAGAATGCATCCATGACGTAACCGAAAAAACAAATCGATGAGCAGGCTGGTGCTATTCAGATGAGGACACGTGGCCACTCCCTGAGCATTCATGCTAACGCCGAATAGGGAACTCCAAGCGCAACTACAGAAGGCAAATCGAGAGAGGCGGAAGAGGAACTGAACAGGCATGGAAATGAATGGTTAAAAGCAATGAATAGAGACAAAATATACAGCCAAGTCGGAGTGAGGTCCAAGAGACGAAGGAAAAAGACCAGAATCCCGAGAGGAGGACGGAATACACAAAGAAGAAGGCAGTAAAGCAAGAGAAAAGCAGGAAGAGACAGAGGGCTGAGCTGACGCAGTGACAACATCGAGCACCACCGAGTTTGAGAGATTCGAGCCACCCCATAGAGGGATCTGTTCGGGCTGAGCACCACATTGGGCTCTTACCACTGTAGACCAGAAGGTCATAGAGCTAGTGGGAAGAAGACACTGTGTACTCCAGTGGCTTGGGGAATCCAAGAACTACCCTGCCAAGCAAAACCTGCTTCAAGAGAACTCACATTGAGTCCTTGTATTGTAATTCTATGTACAAAGACACAATAAAACAAGGCCACCACTGAAAGCTGGACCGGAGACATAGTCTTGGAGAATAAGATGAACTCCTTATTAAAATTGCTTGTGTCTTTGTGGTTGCCTGTTGTATTTCTCTATTGTTTTTCCATTTAAAATGTCTGTGTATTAGCAATCTGATCGATCGTTGCTTAAATAACACAGAACACACACCAGCACATGAGTCTGTAATACCTTTTGTTTAATAAAACTTCAACTAATGTCACTCATAGGGTGATTATCAAATCACTAGTATGCCCTAAGAGTGATCAATTAAGGAGGTTTGAATCTTTTAACACATGATACATATGGAGTTAGGATAAATCTATGTTGATAATACTACACTTGTTAAAGAATGAATTGGTGATCCATGCCAATATATTCCATTCATATAATTATAGAATTAAATATCCAAATATGATAGCCATTTATGAATTTACAAAGATTTTATCAACCATGAGTAGCTTCTAACTATGAATTTCCCCCTTAACACAAATTGAGACTACTTTCCAACATTGAAGACTTAACAACTTAACACAAATTGAGACTACTTGCCAACATTGAAGGCTTAACAACAAGGATCTATATGGAAACACATGGCTTAGCTTGGGGGATTTGGGTAATCTTTATAGGTATATGTTTGCAACTTAATAAATGTGTTTCTTGAGTTGTCATAGCTTAATTCATGGTGCATCTATAATTTTTGACCATCCATTCATATTTTTGAAATTTAAATAAGAGGTTTGTGCAAACAAAGTAAGTATTTATGAGTCACAAAGCCATCCCATAAGTGGAATTGCATTGCTAGAACAACAGTTATTAGAAGGAATAAAACGTATCATATAAATAGAAAACATATTTAAATATGACTAGGAATTTTTGGAGGAAAATTTTATATGTAAAAATAAAGAAAATAATATGTGTCCTTGAAGAATTAGAATTCCCACCTTAAAATTATTTATGAATCCCTTGGGAGCATGAAATATTTTCTCTCCAATACATATTGTTTGGGGTTAAGAAACTCGTAAGTAGGAAAACTATGTACATTGAAAGCTACTAAGCTATTTTTTTTTAAATAGGAGGGCCCATCCTCATCCCTCAAATACACAAGCTCTTCAATTTGGCATTCAAGTAAGGCTTCTTTGAGCCTTGGATGTAGAGGCTCACTATGCCTTTCTTTGAAATTGGGCATAAGGCATTCCTTCTAATTATAGGACCATTATGATTAGCCCCGCTTTAGCACAGTTGTATAAAGTTATTTTAGAAAAGAAGATTAGTGTATGAATGGAAAGCCACACTAAAAGTGTTAAAGGCCAAAACAATTTTAAGGGATATCATTATATCTTGGACCGCCTTGTTACTTTTGAGATCATTGCAGAGTAGTTCCATAATAAAATAATTAATGTCCTTCATTGTTTCATTAATTTCATAAAATATTTTGACATTGTTGTCGCACAAAGTGTCCAGGCAGCACGACAATGCTTAGATCGAGGGCTGTCACCCGGGTCCCCAATCTCTCTGTTTAAGTTGTTTCCCTACAACAGGATAAAGGGGGTAAACCCTATGGAAAAACAGAATGAAGAATAACTAGTTGGGAACAACCAGTTCGGGGGACACAATGAAGCAATCAAGTACTTGATTAAGATTTAGCAAGACTTATAGGATTTCATTATATTTTAAACAATTGATACCAGTGCCTTATGGAGTCAACGATCTTGCTAGGGAAATTAAGATCAAGTAATCAATTAGCAACTACTGCTTAGATGAATGACTATCTTATATGAAATGTAGATCCTAAAAATAATGTGAGATGCAAGAATCTTGGTTAATTTTAGTTAAATTCCTATTTAAATGTTTATCCTTCAATCCTTTCTATGTTGAGCCTAATTTCATAGTAATTGGCAGAAAGAAGATAGGTCGAAGCACACTAAGGTGTCATTAATGATACCTCTCTTGGAAACCTAACATGCTCGATGCCTCCAGCGCTGCAAAGAGTTTTGGATCTGACGACTACAAGGTCACCATTTTAAGTACTATTAAAAACAGGCTTCTCAAGCAAAGATTGATGGGTACTTATCTCTCTATCGGCCAAGTTTATGCTTGAAATTAAATTTTATTTATGAAAAACTAACTTATATTCAAATGCATTAAATGATGAGAAGAAGTTAAACCCGAGGATTAGAAAAATTTGTGTCGCAAAAGCCCTTAATCACCAAAGTAAAATGCTCGCTTTATTGAATGAAGACTTAAAAATAAACCCTTGAAAATATTACAATTAAACCACAAGCTTATTTCAAATCTTTTTGATACAATTATAGCTCAAAGAGAACAAAAACTTTTTTGCAATCAATGTCAACAGATGCTCAAAAAATACTTAGTTTATGAAACAAAAGACATGCATTTTATCACAATTCCATGACAGTGTACTTAATTTTTAGAAATTAGCTTTTAGGACAGCAGTGAGAAAAACTTTATGACATCAGCAATATGACAATGAAAACAGTAAGCTATCAATAATATCTTTATGCCAAAAATTTACCGAAAATTTTCCAAACTTGCCTACATGAATTATCAAAAATTTCAGCCTATTATAATGTGATTTCCAGAATTATATCAAATCTGATATACTTATTACAGCCAGTAATTAAAACATGAAATAAGCCTAATGATGAATGCCCAACTCAAGAAATTCATCTTTAATGTATTAGAAAACTTAGGAACTAATTTTAAGCTAACCCATATGAAATTTTGCCATTGTTATATTTTAGACTTCAGAAACAGAATTACTCAAATATAACAATTACCTAAAATGTAGATCTATGTCAACTTTTGTATACATATCAAACATAAATGACTTATTAATGTATTTAGTAATTTTTTTAGTTAATTTCAAACCACTTAAATGTGTTTTTCACCACTATTAGAAAGGTATATGATTGTTGTAGCAAACAGTGAAGAAAAAGATAGTTTAGAGATCAAACCCTTAGGCCTTGAAGATCATTTACCCAAGTTGCCAAAAAATTTCAATACCTGAAACACAAATTTTTACCCTATTTTCTGTAAAAACCAACAAATGATTAGTTTCAGAAAAATCAAATATTCAAAGAAGAAATGGAGCAAGGGGAATCTAGGGTTAATGAGAGCTAGCACTAGGCCCAATAGAACTAGCGTTGGGTTTGGAGAAGGCAGATCTAGGCTTAGGAGCCCAAAAACTTAAAACCCTTGTTCTGAAAAAAGTTATTTTGCTTCAGATCTTCAGATTTATTGCAAAATCTTTAATGGTTGACCTTGCAAAAATATTTGGAACAAGATATTGCCCTCCAGGGCCTAGATATGTCTTAAAACCCCTAAATCTACTTGAAAAAATCTCAGATCTGAAGATTTACTTCGCTGATTTCTTAGATCTATTCCTACGAACAATCTTTGAGCCCAGATCTTGCCCTCTAGGGTCTAGATCTAGCTCAGGTCTGAAGATTTTCTTGGCTGATTTCTTAGATCTATTCCTGCAAACAATCTTTGAGCCCAAATCTTTCTTTCCAAGGTCTAGATCTAGTTCAGATATGAAGATTTTCTTGGTTGATTTCTCAGATCTATTCGTGCAAACAATTTTTGAGCCCAGATCTTGCCCTCCGGGGTCTAGAATTTGCTCAGATCTGAAGATTTTTTTGGTTGATTTCTCAGATCTATTCATGCACAAGTGAAAAGAGAAAAACCCAATACTTAATATGTACAAAAATAGAGAAAATCTCAAAAACCTGTGTTAAAATTCAAAATAATGTTACAAAATTTCAGATCTACACAAGTAAATAATAGATCTATACAAATAATTTACAGATATATACAAATAATTTACAGATCTATCATATCTGAGGAGTATGACTCCGACTTCGCTCCTAGATTTGATCATCTAAGGCTCTTAATAGTCAAATTTATCAAAATTTCCACAAAATATTTTTAAAAAATTGAAATTTTAGAGAGGTACTAGCCCAAAAACACTCTGCAAAAAAGATTATCGTTAGATAAATTCTTAGGTTTATATGAAGTAGGCTCTTCAGAAAATATGTGTTGAGAGTTGGTTGAGCTAATCGAGGACTATCCTCAAACGCTCAATGAAAACCTGAGAGATCTTATGCAAACACTAGATCAACCATCAAATCAAATAGAGAAATAAAACAACAATAAAATTCTGAAGAAATAGAGATATTTGCTACTTCAATCAAAATTTAAAATGTTACCCTAGATCTAACAAACTGAGTAAGATATTTGTATTCAGATTATTCTAAAAGAGCTATTGATTGATATTTTTCGCATAATATTAAGAAGAAATTAAAACAATGTTACCATAAATTCATGAAGAGGAACACTACAACACGTTGAAACCCCGAAGGCTTTTGCATTAATTCAAAAAAGTATACAAGAGAGCTTGAGAGTTTAGTACATGATTCAAAGATCAGATGGATCAACTGACAGATGACTTTCTATTTAAAGATAGTCTTCCGACGACTAGTTCGAGTAATTATTGTCAAAATAATCTTGACCATTGATGAGGATTAAAATTTCTTTTAATCTCATTCGTTAAAATTTTAAATTCTTGAGTAAATTCGAATTTTTCAATTAAATGCATTTTAATTAACTCAAAAATAAAAATTTTAAATTAATTTCTTCAAAAATTTGACTTTGACTTAAACCCGAAGGAACAAAGGCTTAAAATTTAGAAAATTAATTAATTTACCTTAGTTCGGAGACCCTTTAAAATTTGAATTTTAAGGACCAACGAATTTTTCCTTTGGAAAAATTAAATTTACCTAAGACCTAAAATTAATTAAATTTCTGACTTAGGATTTTAATTAATTTTTAGTCAGAGAAATTAATTAATTGACTTATGAGGAGATAAATTATTTTCCAACCCTTAAGACCCTTTACATCATGATTTTCACATTTTTTACATCTCAAGGGGGAAAACCCATTTGCAAAAGACCCTCACAGACTACTCAATTCTGCAACATAAATATAATCCAATAGACCAAAAATTTGTAATAAAATAGCCTAACCAAATAGTTAAGATTATTCCCAAATCACTTTTACATAGACTCGATCTAGAACACTAGGACTCCCCTAAGATCCCAGTGACAAAATCCAATCTGACTTTGGGGTAAGGCTGAAGGAAAACTCCGTCGACCATTCGAGAATGGATCGATGAGACAAGAAACCTCCTGAAATATAGATCGTCACCAGAAACGTAAGTTTACCTAGGCAATTACATACACGACACGGATCTGCGGAAATTATTTACATTATACACATGCAGAATGGGTTTACATTATAACATGATGATCAAGCTAATGATGATAGTTGTGCGACATGAACACATTGATCAGGCACTATCCCCTTTGTGAAAAAAAGGGGTGTACTACTATGAGTCGTTGACACGTAGCGGTCAACAGACACCATTTCCAAAAAAAACCTTTGTAAAAGGCTGAAAGAAATAAATGTTTCTCATGAACTAATGGTTTCTACTACAAGTTTGAATGAGAATGTTATTGTAAATTTTAGGCGCACTAAGAGTTCGTTGTAACAATTTAACTGCAATATTAGAGTCAAGCAAGGGTTTCCCTTGTCCCCTACCCTTTTTAGCATATACATCAATAAATTAGAAAAAAGTGTGAAAGAAGCATATTGTGTTGGCCCAATCACTTTAATATAGCCATCACTCTTTTCCTTTACAGTGATGATATTTCTCTCTTGATGATGAGTCCTCATGATTTTGGAGAGTATATAAAAATCTTCCATGATTTCTATTCCAAGATAAATATGATTATTAATACTAACAAATTCCATGATTTCTATTCCAAGATAAATATGATTATTAATACTAACAAATGATAATAAACTGTGGAAAGATCACATAAAACACTTTTATATATGACAACAATAATTGAAATATATATATATATATATATATATCATTTAGTTGATATCCATCACAAATTCAACTGAAATTATAGCATTGAAAAAAAAAAATTAAAATCATATTGTTAAGTTTTTATATTGGTAAAATTAACCAATCGTGCGGATAGAATCAAATTCACAACAAAAATCAACAAATTGTGTAGATAGAATCATCTATCATCATAAATTCAAGAAAAGGGTGCATATTTCGTATTGGTAAAATTAACTAGTCCTGCGCGTCAAATCTGAATTTCCAGGCACGATTTTTGAATTTGAAAACTTGTAAATAATCACAACTTAAATCACGAAAATCAAATCGTTAGGGTAAGCAAGTTAATAGATATATATATTTTTGTGCATGGTATTTTAGTTTTCTTTGGGCGTAGTATTTCATTGATGTAGGGTGTTTTATTAGTATACCCAAGTCAGAGTTTATATTACTTATATATATATATCTTTTTTGCAATATTTTATTTTTTGGATATTGTAATTATAAAATTTTTTTAATCCAAAATTGTTTATAATATTTATTTTTGGATTTATATGGGTTGAGTGTATAATTTTATCATTTGTGTTATATTTTGGGTTAATATATATTAGATTAATATTTTTTTGGTTTATTAATTAAGTTTCAATTTTGCACTGTATAAATTATTAAAAGCCTTTGCAATTAAATTTCATGAGTTGATAATTTTTTTGGTTTTAGCATTAACCTTTTGAGTTTTATCTGTGTTGATTTTATATCCATTTTTTTCCTGTTTTAGCTCAAGTGTTAACAATATTCCTAAGGCGTTAATTAATTATCAACTACATTTATTAATGTAGTTGCTTAGAAACCCAAGCAAGTAATAGTAAAAACAGAAGGGATTATACATTACATTAATAAAAATTACTATAGATCAATGAAATTTAGTTAATATAACAATAATGTACACCCACTAAAGTGCATTAATGCACAGTAATGCACATTTAAATACATTAATATATAGATTAACATTTAAATACATTTGTATAATTAATATCCATGAGTGTAAATTTTGATATATATATAAATAGACATATTGTATACTAATGTTCATAAAAATGTGTATTTATGTGTATTTACAAATGTTTATCAACCATATTTATTAATATGATTGTGCTAGTTAGGTATACCAGTCAAGTTAATAGATATATATTTTTTTGCATAATATTTTTGTTTTTTTGATTCAGTGTAATCAATTTTTTTTGTTACCTTTCATTAAAATTTATTAGAAATTTTTACATTCGAAGTTGAAATTGTTTAAGTTGTATAGCGTTTCAAACTTGGATTTCAAAGCCCCTCGAAATTTTTGAATTCAAAACTTGGTTGTCCCGCGCAATTTTCTTTTTGAAATGAATGGATATTGTTTCCTCTGTTATTTCTCTGCAATATTATTATTATTGCACTTTATGACATCCCTCTGACTCGCAATAAATAAGACATGTCTTTCAAAAATAGCGGCCTTAAGATTGTTTATATTGAGGTTTTGGTTTTGATTTTTCTGGCAACGGGTTTGGAGGATGGCGATGGAAATGAACGCGGCTATGGCTCTGCAACGCCCTTTTCCGGTAGCAGCAGCGGCGGAGGACATCGCACCCGGAGCGAGCTTTTTGTGTGTTTTTGGTCGAGGACTCGTATGAATTTCTGCCGAAGCCGATTCTCAGCTCGGGCCGAAGCAGCGACCCGGCCAAGAGACTGAGGAGCAGCGCGGATAGAGGGCAATCGAGTCCCATGTTTGCGATCCAGACTACCGGGCGCTCAGAAGGGAGGAACAAAAATTTGGAGTATGAAATCGAGGAGTCGTCGTCGCCCAAAGTGACCTGCGCCAGGCAGGTGAGAGTGAAGCCGCGGCAGTGCAAAAGCTGGCAGTCTGATATGGCCGAGATTGAGAAACTGCACGGGGCAAAACAGAGGAAGATTTTTTTTTTCCACGGCTGGTAAATCGGGAGGCACCCCGGATTGGAGTCCCCGCAGGGCACTGCAGCAGCCTAAGTGGAGCCAGGTCGTATGATTGAAGACATTAATGAGGAGCCTGAGTCTCAAACGCTGAATTTTCAATATTGAAATTTCACAGCTAGCTTGATGTGCATACGCGTGAACGATTTCGCTCCTCTTGTTTATCACAATACTCTTAACAACATTCCATTCTCTCAAACGAAATGATACCACAGGGTTTTTCTTTGCTGTGAGCATAACATCTGTACAGCTTTTCATGAGGAAAATTTGATTTTGATGTTCCCAATTCTCAAATTGATTTGCTCAAGAACAATGTTTGTTGCCTGCTTGATTATACTTCCGTTTCCTTTCTTCTAAAAAAAATCTCATCCATCCATTTCCACGTAAGTTTCTTCAGCAACGTTTAAGTCCGGTTGTTTTCTCCCAGTTTTTGTTTTTGTTTTTGGGAAAGAAATATACCTGTTAGGTTCAACTAGAGTTATTTATTTCGATTTCTTTTATCAAAAATATCTAGATATTCTTCGATGATAAAAAAGGATACCAGGAAAAATTAGATATGATTGTGCTTTAAATATGATGTCAAAGCTTTTGGTTATGGAGGTATCACAAATTTCTCCATAATTGAATATTCCAATAGAAAACTCCAAAAAGTTTAACTATTATGGGTTGAGTTCTTTAACAATCAATTTAAAGGACAGTAAATAGAAACAATATATAGATTTTGCATGATTTGTAGAAGTAGTCTAAGTTAAATGCTCTCAATACTGATTTGAAAGATAGTCTATTTAATCACCAAAAACCTGGACTTTTAGTTCCTCTGCCATGAAGATATCTAATCTGGATTAAACTAATTTTACTTTAAAAAGGACATTTCATTAACAAATACCGTCAAAGTACACCCATTGAACCATATAATTTATATTAATCTAGACTTTTTATATCTTAGAGTTAATAAGCAATTTGAACTTTTTGACTTTTAACTTCACTTCATATTCTTTGGAATCTTCATATTCCTTGGAATTTTTCAAAACGAATTATTATCTTATAGTTATAAATATTATTGATGGGATTTTTTT
>APFE031708692.1:0-10571 GCA_000404065.3 Pinus taeda
TTGATGCCGCTTATCGTGATGAAAGTCCTCCTAGCAATGTTCTTTGTCATAATGTCTTTCTCGCTCCTTCTCCCACAATATATGGGAAAAGCTTCAAGGTGTTTGAGTCTTCTTTGTCAAATCTAGTGTCTGAGTCTTCTTCATGGAAATCTTGTAGTGGGAAATTTAAAAAATCCTTCCGTCCTAAGCATTTTGGCATATTTCCAATCCAATCCTCGAGAAACAGAGGGTGGGGATCAAAGTCTTTCTCAACTGCTTTCCTGAGAGATAACAACTATAGAACGAAATTAAAACCCGATATAAAACATTGAAAATCCATGGAATATAAATATGATTTTAAAATTATATCTATTTATTCTCTCGCACATGTAAGATAAGTTGCATGCATATAGAACCAATGCAATTTATTATTAACAGGTTTCAATTTATGAATTTATTAGATAATTATTACTCTCTTTTATTTTATTTGGTCACTATTGTATTTTAATGATTGATTTAAAATAAATTTTATTTTTAAAATATGTTTATGTTTATTATATCCATATCATAGAGTGTATTAAAAATATTTTCATAAATTTTACAATTAATGAAATATTTGTATTTTTTAAAATTTGATCAATTTAGATGTTTGGGAAAGTAGAAGTTGGCATGAATTTTCTGGACGACTCCACATATCTTGACTATCTTCTTCAACTGGATACGAAGTAGTTTCTTCTCACTATCATCATCCACTGCTTTCTTAAAAAGATCCAGTGCCTCTTCTTCCATAAGATTTTAAATATCCTAGGTTTTACTTCACTTCTATTTTTAGGGAAGATTTCCATTAGGTTAAAGTAAATATTTAACATATTCAATATTAAATTATTTATTGCTTCAAGTAGGATGATATAAAATAATTTATTTATGAGTAGAATTGTTTCATTTTTATAAGACATGCCAAATGTATGTGTTTGTTTATTTAAATGTGAAAAGAGGCTTTAAAAAGCATCTTTTTAACTGAAAGCATTTTTTATCTGTTTATGTGATATGATGGTTGTGTTTTTGCTAATTAGATAATATGTATAGATATTTTTTGCAAGCCCAATTTGTATAAAATTATGTATGTAGTTGTTTTATTATTTCTTAGAGGATATAATATTTTCTTTCTTAAATAATATCACAGTTATTCATTTCCAATTCATAAGATCTTTTTGTTTGCTACATGATGTGGATTATATATGTTAAATGACAAGATTAAGATACCCATGATTATTTTTTTGTTTGTTAAATGACATCATAAATTAGTTTGTTTGATGATATGATGGCCATAATGAGAGTGAGATTAATAACGATAGTAAGGAGCGTGAGAGAGAGAGGGGGAGGGAGCGAGACATGGAGTGGGGGTGTGGTAGGAGGGGGATAGAGAGAGAGGCAGTGGGGGTGTGGTAGTAGGGGGAGAAAGAGAGAGAGACGAGGGGAGGGGGAGAGAGAGAGAGAGTGAGACAGAGAGAGGGGAAGGGACGGGGTGATAGATAGATAGATAGAGAGAGAGAGAGAGAGAGAGAGAGAGAGAGAGAGATGAAGATAGGGAGATAGTGGGAGAGATAGAGAGAGAGAGGCAAGAGCGAGAGAGAGAGGTAGGGAGGCAGGGAGAGAGGAAGATAGGGTGAGGGAGAGGGGGAGGTAGAGATAGGTGGGGGGAGATAGGGGGAGGGGAACAAAGAGGGGGAGGGGGAGAGGGAGAGAGAGAGTGAGAGGGGGAAAGGAAGAGAGAGTGGAGGAGGGATAGTGGGAGGGGAAGAGTGTGGGAGAGGGGGAAAGGAAGAGAGAGTGGAGGAGGGATAGTGGGAGCGGAAGAGTGTGGGAGAGGGGCAGGGGAAATGGAGGAGGAGAGGGAGAGATAGGAATACGGAGAGAGGAAGGGAGGGAGAGATAAAAGGGGAGGGATGGGGAGATAGAGGGAGACAGAGATGGGGAGGGATGAGGAGATAGAAGTGGTGGGAGGGAAGAGAGCGAAGGAGAGAGAGAGAGGAGGAGAGGGACATGGAGGAGAGAGGAGGAGAGGGAGAGGAGGAGAGAGAGATGGGGGAGAGACGAGGATAGGGTCAGAGAGAGGGGAAGGGAGAGAGAGAGAGAGAGAAAGGGAGATGGAGAGGGGGAGATAGGGAGATAGTCAGAGAGATAGAGAGAGGGAGAAGGAGAGAGAGAAAAGGGGTGGTAGGTGGAGTGATGGGAGGGGGAGAAAAGGAGTGGGCTATGGGGGTGAGAGGAGGATTGGGTGAGGGAGAGGGGGAGGTAGTGATATGTGGGGGGAGAGACACGGAGGGGGAAAGGGATATAGGAAGGGAGGGAGAGACAAAGGGGGAGGTATGGGGAGAGAGAGGGAGAAAGAGATTGAGAGGGAGGAGGAGAGAGAAGGGGTGGTAGGGAAGGGAGGGAGGGAGAGAGAGAGGAGGAGGGAGATATGGGGGAGAGAGGAGGATAGGGTTAATGTTTATTAGTAATGTCGAGAACTATCTTACGTCTATATATTAATTATATAAAATCGTTTTAAAAATGAAATAAGCCAAAATATGTTAATGGTATAAAAACTTTGCAAAATAAAATAAACCAAAAGCACAATCATAAACATAAATTTTTGAAACCCACATTCAAACACAAAGAAACTTTGGAAAACCTCCACTGGTCATAAACGTAAATTCTGGAGACCCCAAATATAATTAACGTACAAGCAGAAGGAAAAAGCTTGGGCATATCCTATATTACTAATACTATTATAATATCGCAGGAAAGCCACCATTGGTCATAGACGGAGACCCCAAATATAATTAACTTACACACAGATGGAAAAAACTTCAAAAAAAAGTAAGTACGATTGAACACCACCCGAAATATTCTATATTACTAATATTGTTATAATCTCGCATATCCTATGGTTTCATGTGGTCTCAAATGTAATTGCAAATAGATTCCTCGTTAGGGTGGCCGAAAGAGAAAATTACAAAAGCAACAGTACTACCTCGTATGCCTGTTGGTCATTGTCTTCAATACCTTTGCTGTTAAGGTGCATTAAGACAATGTACTTGTATCACTCTGTTACGCACCTCTTGCGCTCTGTTTCAACTAGTTGATCAACTTTTGTCATTATTTGTGTTAATATCTCTAAACAAAATTCAATTGCCTAGCGATGGGTGAGGACTAACTCTGATTGTGTGTGATGAGAACAAATATCGATAAGAAATTGCTCATAATTTGAAATGCGGGAACAAAGGTATAATGGCGCCTAAAAGTATAAATAAATGCGCAAAAAAATAATTATAAACAATACTTCAAAACTAGTGCTCAGTAATTCAAATGTGCAAATAGAATTATCCATAAATGTTATACATAGTTGCGGAAAGAATTATTCATAAATGTTATCCATCACAACAACAAGGCATTGTGGGGGAGAAGATGCCCTTCCAGGGAGAGAACCGTTGTTACAGTTGTTTCATCTTCCCGTGGATAAGAGATTACAGGTCCTCCTCACATGTTGAATTCTGTACAACAAGTTAACTTGAGTATTACAGACAGATTTAGTCGTAGTTAACTTGAGTATTATACACAAATTTAGTCGTAGTTTGGTGAGTTTATTTGTACAAAAAGATTTATATTCTGTTATACGGCAAAGGCAAAAAGGTTTGTCTAGTTAAGTGGATGGAAATAAAAACAATTTTTAATTCCAGAAACAAACATATTAAATTTGATGGATTAATTAAACTAACATGAAACTAATAAAAAAATTATTTAGATAAAGATACTTAAAACACTTTAAAAACTAATTAAACAAGGAAATACTGGTCAATTTGATGGGAAATATGATAAACTAATCAAGTTTATGAGAAATATGGCAAATTATTTCTATTATTAAAAATGTTTGTGAAAACCATTATTCATAAACTATTAAATTTAGACTACATGGCATTGTCTGGAAACTTTCAATGTGAATGGAATGTATTACATACTTGTAGCAGAAATTTGTCTTGTAAAAGATGTTGAAGGGTTTTCATGATATTGAAGTCTTGTCTCTCTTCTTTTCTCCATTGAGATCATCTAAGAAATCAACATTAGTAGCCTCCTGCAACATAGGATAATATAAACACGTTACCAAGAAATGAACAAGTAATTAAACCTTCAACATTTGCAATTAAATTAGGAGAAAAAAAAGATATATATATAAAATTCAATGCCATGGTAGAACCTAAAATCATACCATGTAAATAAAATTAAAATTTTCGATGATCACTGATCTTCATGAGCTTAAAAATTGTAAAGCTTCTTCTCAAATCATACCGTATAAATAAAATTAGAATTTGATCGTAATTGAACTCGATGAAATCAAAATATGTAAAACTTCTCCTCTATCGAGAAACAGACATAACATGACTGACTCACACAACAAAAGACCGAGAGAGACTCAAACCACAACCTTACTCAGAGTCAAAATCAAACCAAGCACACAGACTTGTCAATAAAAACATAGATAAGAATTTACGCCTATATTCCCAGAAAATATAACGAACTTGACCATCGTGCTTTTGTTCAAACACGTGCCCATAACAGAGTGTAAACGCATACGGCATTGTCGGCATTCGAAAAGTTCGTTTGACCATTCGATGAACTCCAAGCGCGCACTGCTCGCATTACCTGTCACACAATGACAAATACCCACTTAGGCATCTGCGTTTAAGTTCGTTTCCATGGTTAAATAACTCCCAAGTTTCTACCATGATTCTGACATGGTTTTTACTCGAGAAATAATGTTGCTAGAACGTGTGATATAAATGCTTTGAGTCGCTGTTACAATACTCTTGGAAGGCACCTCATGTGCATGTCCAATTCTGGCATGTGATTGATCTCTTTTAACTAACAAGCTTTTACAATGAGTTTTTAATTAACAATGACTTCTTAACTAACAAGCTTTTTCAATGAGACAACCGCCATGTTTGTTTAGAAAATTGGCGATATTTGAAATTAAAAAATGTCGTTATTTTTTTAATAGTGAGACTGCTTCCATAAGGTTTTGAAAGGAGGCTAAATCCATCAGTGTTTTCTAATAGTGAGACTCCTTTCATAAGGTGAGAAGATAATGTTTCAAATGGCCATGGGTTTTATTATTTGATGTTCACATAATGTTTGGTTGAGAATTATCTCTAAAATTGTCGTATGAGACACTTACCATATTCCATTTTGAAAATTGTGTTTTTACTCTCCATCATTGCATCACATTTTTGAAAATTTAGAAAAAAAAAGAAATAACCGCCATCAACTCTAATGATTAAATTTAAGAAATATTAATTACATTTTTGAAAGTTCAAAAAAGAAAAAAGATAACAACTATATTTAGAAAAAATATTTACATTCTTGAATATTTCCATTAGCTCTAAACTTAATCTAACTTTTGAATTTAAGAAATATTAATTAAACTTTTGAAAGGAAAAAAGTCAACAACTAAAATTAGAAAGCAAAATCCCAATTGCATTCTGCAATGCTCCAGAAATTACATAGTTAAACTTAAAAAGACAAAAATGATTTTGGCAAACAAACAAAAGCTAATAGAAAAATATTGGTGAAATTAAAAAAAAAAAATTAAATTGCTTATAATTGTAAAACTAAAAAAAAATAGTAAATTGCCTCGTGAAAGTACATAGTTTAAAAAAACATGAATTGCTTTAAAGAGCACAAAAACGCACAAAGTTAAGAAGTGATTTCAAAAGGTGAATCTCTATGTAAACAACCATGGATGTCCTTTATCTACACAACATGTCAATGACCTCTCGAGCAACTAGTAGTTATAATTAGTGTTTTTTTGCTATACAATAAACTTGTCGAAATAAAACTTAAAGAAATGTTTTCTAATACAAAAATTCTTTATTATAATTTATAGGGATTAATAATATTATTCCCTAATAAATACAAAAAATCCATATGGATTAATAATTGTTTTAATTAATAATACTAGGAATAATTAATTTCTATTTCTTTCTAAATATTTTTAGACTAGAAAAATTTGAATGATACATTATGTAAATAAATTATTTACCTATCCCTTTGAAAAGCCTTAGTTAGTAAATCTTTTAGGTCTTGCTTAGCTATAATCCAGTAGTTGTGGTATTACAAGAATGAGGAATATCATATAGAAGCATTCGCTAAATTTTCCAATAATATTTTGATTTTAAAATACATACATTAATATATGTATCTTTTAATGCACTAATTATAATAATTTTTTTATTATATATTCCCATTCATTTCACAATATATTAACTCCCACTAATTGTTTCTCTTCTTTAACATAACCTTTGACCACTATGACCACTATAATATTTAATATAATGTCTCCTTAACCAAAAGTCTTTATGAAGATGTCCCATAACTCATATAACTCCTAATTTATTGTGATCACTAGTACTTTTAGAGAATTACAAACCCTTCCACAATGCTACCTCTAATCACTATTACCATTAACAAAAAATGACATTGTTGACTTTATAATCCTTAACATACTAATGATAAAATTTGGTAAACTATAGTGGACTATGATATTTAACACAATGAATCCTAAAAACTATGCACCCTAGTACAGTGTAATATAAAGAGATTATAATTCTTAAAATGTCACAACACACATAAAATTTTATATTTAGCACATTAAATATAAATTATATATAATTAAAGTGGCTTAGCACAGCGAAGGTAAAGGTGAGTCAAGTGTATCTCCTTCAAATTTAATTTCATAAGGAAATATGATATGATAATCGTCTATATTTTGCTATATTTTGTAGATCACTTTAGGCCTTATTATTGTTGTGTGAAGCCGATTTAAGCTATTATGCTTATGCTTTCACAATAATAAATGTATGTATCTCAGATTGATTTCGATTTTATCCCTTGGTGGACTAAAATTAACAATGTATAGATATGTTTTTTCTAAATTTAATTATATGTATTACAATTTTGATTGGATTCTATGAAAATACCAAAATTTATGTCTTTCATAAGGTACCCATCGTGATTATCATTAGCATTGTCATGTTTCCAAGTAGAAATCTGAATTCTGCTTGGAAGTATGATGGTTATGTTCCAATTGCAGCTTTAGTTTATCTAAAAAGACCTAACATATTCAGTAAAGTAGTTGTGTTGAGTTTTTTTCTTATATTATTTGTTTAGCATTGAATTTCTAAATCTATGTATCAATTTTGAATTGCGGAAATTATTTTTATCTTACTTAAAAGGATAATTAGAGTAGTGGAAGATATCAACTCACAACAATAGCCCAAAAAAGAAATTACCTCATTTAAAAAGGAATAAACCAGGAAAGATATAATAGAAGTAGTGCTATCCTTATGATGATGAGGAGGTAATGGAGACATATATTGATATCCCTACTACAATAGAAATGGTAAGTGTTCTTCTATAGAGCCCCTCTCTAAATTTGGAGTAAACATATTGTGCTACATATTTCATTAGAATATATTAAATGATAGAAGTGATTGTAGGAAGTAGAATCATTACCTGATGCAACAACATCCAGGGAATTTCTCCTACAAGGTTGCAACCCACTAGCCATAGATGTTATAGGTTCTTTAGATTTCCTAGCTCAAAAGTCATGCCTCTAGTGATAAAATTGTAGGTTAAGTTAAATTGTAAAAGATTCAAAATGTTTCCTAAAAAGGATGGAATTGTGGCATTGAGAAAATTAGAGAAAATAGTTAAGACTTCCAACTTTCGTAGTTGGTTGAAGGTGGAAGGGACAAAACCGTTGAAGTTATTTCTAGAGAGATCTAGATGTTTATGTAACGAAATATTAAGAAAAAGAGAAAATAATTAAAAAAAAAATCTATATAAGAGCTATACATCAAGAGCTATCCATCAAGAGTTATACAAGATAAAGGAACCACTGGCATATGTAGTGTTGATTGAGTATGTCCCCAGCTCATATGGTGTTACATATTCTCCCTCGCAAGTATGGGCTCCAAGGAGATCATCAAATAAATTGGCCCTCTTGACCCATTTGTGGAGTTCCTGTCAATTAGCACATCTCAACATGCAACGATTGCATTAGTTATAATCATAATATCATAGAAAAATAATCTACATGCCAACTCTTGCATGTCATCATGATAACATAGCATCATCATTAATCACCACATTCTCATGTCATAAAATCTGGTTGTAATTACCACATGCTTCACATCATAATATCCTTAAAAGCTACAACATCAACATATGAACATCAAAGATATATGATGGCATCATATAATAAATGGGCCACATGTCAATATACATCATATCATAACACCATGATCTTTATGCATATGATATCCATCATGAGCATTCAACATCATTATCATAACAAATAAACAAATAACACCACATATACATGACTAACCTCTTCATCAAAACTATATCCATTTAGGAAATACAATCACATCATGAAACCTAATTAACATTGTAATAATGTCAATACTAAACCAATATTGAACAACATTACGCTTTAAGAATTCTTACCATGAACTAATTTCATTTACTTATATACAATGATTACTAACTATGAATTAAGATTATACAACATCCCTCTAGGATATATGTTATTTCACTAGTACTATCAAGGTCATGGTTTCATCAAGATTCCAACTACTTAATAATCATTTTGTTTCATTCAGTTAGGAAGTTTACTATTTACATGGTAGGTACATTTATTTAAGTACATTATTAAATTTCAATGCCTTGTCATGTCAAACCTTAATCTCTAGTCATGCATTCTTCCTTCCCTAAAGAAATTTAATGAAATTCATCCTTAATATATTGTTGGATGTATAATCATTCCATCAAACATCAATATCAAAACTAAAGTTTCGTGATCACTATACATGATTTTCTTATCCCTTCTAGTTTCATTCTTCTCATTTGGACATAAACATTAGGTCATCATTGCTTAACTCCTCTTGTCATGCTCACCTGCACAAGGGATGGTGGATCCTTGTTGATTGATCCTTTGGCTTAGTCATATCGTTGTTCACTTATCCCATCAGTATTCTATCTCAAAAAACTTGATCCCCTTAGATGCACCCTTATTCAAGTGTGATTAATAATTCACCCTCTTAATGTCTGGCTTGTAAAATATTGTATTCAATTTAAAATTTGAAACACTTGGAGCCACTACTACCATATTGGTTTTACAGGCTTGGTGTGCGAGATTTGCAAAGGTTGTCCATTCGTAAATTTAGGAAGGTTTGCTCCATCAATCAAATTCCTAACATCAAAGTATCTCATGAATGGAAATACATGGAGTAAATTCTCCTCGAAGTAAGATATTTTTCAAAATATCCTAACATTAAAGTATCTCGTGAATGGAAAGACATGGCGTCAATTCTCCTCAAAGCAAGATATTTACCAAAATAACAATACATGACCAATATATTTTATACTATTATTAATATTAATGTATTTAGTTACAAATACAAATACTAAAACTACAATAAAGTTTGAATTAATTTTATAAAACTATTATTTTTATTATTAATAAAATAAAGTTTAATATGCTTATGGCCACATGTAACAATGGTCTTATGTTCTTACAAATGGTTCTTATTGAAGTTTGTTATGAGAATTTAGCCAATGTACACTACAACTCTTTTTGCAAATTTGTAATGCAATAGAATTGCAATGTAGTACAATTGTTAAAGAATAGCTAAGATAGCAGAGGAATGAGTTTCAAATCTAGGTTCTGCGTTTTTGATTGAGGTGAAGTTTCCTATGAGAATTTAGCCAACATACGCTACAAATATTCTTCAAAATTTGTAATGTAATAAAATTTCAATGCAATCCACTTGATTTTATAGAATCTATATAATGTTTGAAAAATACAACATTCACTTATATTTACATATTTAATAAAAAAAGATGAATGGATGTTAATTGTGAATGTTGTGTGATAATTAAATTAAAACGTAATATAACTTTAATTATTCACAAGTTCAATCCATATAATATAATAA
The DNA here is from genome assembly GCA_000404065.3 of Pinus taeda. Taxonomy (NCBI): domain Eukaryota; kingdom Viridiplantae; phylum Streptophyta; class Pinopsida; order Pinales; family Pinaceae; genus Pinus; species Pinus taeda. Next base: position 10,020 of record APFE031708692.1, read on the forward strand.
CAAATGTTCATCATTTTGGGCAAACTATAAGTACTTTTGAAATATTGATGAATAATTAAAAAATTGATTTCATTTACACGGTTTATTCTTTTGTGGTAGTTTAAATTAATTAATTTATTTAATTTAATTTGTTTAAACTTTAACTTTTATTAATTTTTATATTTAATTTAATTAAAGATAAAGGAGAAAAAAAATTGTAAAAAAAAAGGATTCAAAATATATATTAACTTAATGTTATTCTAAGTATTGAACATTTTATCTGATACGTGGTATGATGTAGTCTTTCACTGACATCTTCAGCAGCGCCCTTGCTTTACCTTCTCACTTCTCTTAATCAGGGATTGATGTTGATCTAGTTGCTGACTTCTGCTCATCCCCATTTGTAATCGTCCAACCACTCTGCACTTCTAGCAAAGTCTGCATCTTGAAATTCAAATTCACATAATTGGAGCCATCGAGCTTGAAATTCATTCAGGTATGCTTCAATCATTTCATTTTTCATCTTGCTGATTTAAAAAAATTTGAAAGGTAAAAAAATGTATATGTTAAATT
>APFE031708694.1:2151-36142 GCA_000404065.3 Pinus taeda
CCAATTTACCCAAAACGGGGCCCACAATTTGGCGTTTCATCTTCTAGGGGTAGGTTTTGGAATGTGAAGGGTTTTCCATTGTTTCTCCACAATAAATAGGCCTTCGAGCCTCATTGTAACTCAGTTCGGAACAATTCATAGGCATGTAACGACCACATATCTTCTCATAGATAAGCCACCATCACCCTAGCTGGTTTATTTCCCTTTCTAGTTGTAAGCATATTTCAGTATTTTCCATTAATGAAATGAAGCATTATTTCCGCTGCATCTTTCTGTATATGGTTATCTCTGCATTTTATTGCGTTCCTGTTAAAATCCGGATCAGTGGTATCAGAGCGGTCTGCTTTTTCTCTGTTTTTCTTTGCATGTCCCCAACGAGGTCGGGATATAAGGAGTTATGGCTTGAACTGGTCGAACCTTTGCAAGACTAGCCTCAAAAATCCCGACGGCCTCCCATGGCGGATGAGAAGAAAGACGAGGGGGCAGGAGATCCTATCAAAATCTTGCTCGAAGAAGCCCTCAAGCGGCAAAGGAATGCAATAAAATGCAGAGATAACCATATACAGAAAGATGCAACGGAAATAATGCTTCATTTCATTAATGGAAAATATTGAAATATGCTTACAGCCAGAAAGGGAAATAAACCAGCTAGGGTGATGGTAGCTTATCTCTGAAAAGAGATGTGGTCGCTACATGCCTCTGAACTGTTCCAAACTGAGTTACAATGAGGCTCGAAGGCCTATTTATTGTGGAGAAACAATGGAAAACCCTTCACATTCCAAAACCTACCCCTAGAAGATGAAACGCCAAATTGTGGGCCCCGTTTTGGGTAAATTGGTACATCAATTTCCCGGGGTCGTAACTTTGGAATACGATCTCCGTTTGATGCGTACAATAGCTCATTAGAAATATCTATTTGAGCACTATCATTGTTGGAACGAGCAACATCGGTCCATTTCGTGGACCCATGTTGCCCCCGGATTCCCCAAAAAACGTCGTTTAGGGCCTCAAAACGGCTCCGGAAGTTCAGGACCCGAAAAAATGCTAAAAATAGTAAGTTGTGCTACAATTAAGGAAACTGAAAAACTGAAAGAGACAGTTGTGGGGGTCCAAATGGGTTAGGTGGGTGGCCACCAACATCCACCTGGATCAAGCGTGATGTTCCCTAAATTCTGTGGGTGTGGATGACTGTGGCTTTAATCGCAATTTGGCAATTTGAAGGTTGAGGTCCAGCTGTATCCTCGTTGCTTCCTCCTTTGCCTCATGGAATCCACTAGCCAATCTATAAATTCGCACTCCTACTGATAGAACTGTCGCAATTTGTAGCTCTGGGACGCGGTGACATGCTTCCTCTACTATTTGCTCCAACTGTTGATTCTGTGCCAGCACTTCATCGCATTGCAGACTAAGTTGCTCGATGTTGATTCTCTATTTGCCGAGCATCTATACTGTGCGACCTTCCCTAACATGGAGTTCTACTGTCGCTCCATCCTGTAGCTATTATAATGTATCTCGTGTAAGGGCAACCAAGTTTAGGCCAAGTCCCTTGATTTGGCCCACCACGTCTCTGTCCTATCTGATGTCCGCTATTAGTTCTCCTTCCGACAACATGATGGTGTTAGCCATTTTGGCCCACAGCAACTGCTCCGTTGCCAATGTACCTGTGGCACCGTAGGCGGCTACCGTTCCCTCCCGTGGGGGCCTCCCCTGAAGTTCCTACAGCTGGGCCTTCAGGGCCCCCAACACATTCTACTGCTCCGTCATTGCTTCCTGGAGTGCTTCCCTGGTGAGCTTGCGAACTGTGTTGCCGATGTCACAGAGTGTTGGCATTATGGCACAGGTTTGGCACTATGGCACAAATGTTGTCCTTGATGGCAATGCACTCAGGTGGAAGATCACAATTCAAGCTCTCAGAATGGAAGAAAACTTCATATACGCAGGTTCCTTTTAACCAGGTCGCGTATATACGCGGTATTGATGATAAAAAGTTGTGTATGTGTATACACGCACTTTAATGCATGAAAAAGTGCGTACATGTGGGAAATATTATTTTTGGGTCCATGGTAATTGGACCTATGGTTTTGGTCCTTGGTATTGCTTACAAAGTTTTGAACCCAGGTATTGGGTCCCTAGTATTGGTTCTCAATGGTTTTAAACCATGGTTTGAGTAAGGCCTAAGACTATAGAAAGGGAAGGAGATCATTTGGAAAGTGCATCGACAAAAGTATTGAATATCTTAAGAAGAGCACGAACTGGAATACTGGTGATTATTTTGTGATGTGTAGTTGGATTTGAGTCAAGGAGGAATCTGAGCGTTACAAGATAGATAAGTTATATTGATGGGTCGAGGTCTCAAGGCTTGAATAATAGTATCATTATGTGTTTTGATCTGTTATAATTGGCACATGATTAGATCTATAAATCTAATAATCTAGGTATAACTGATGTCTGATTAAGAAAAAGGGTAAATTATCTTTTATAGATATGTATGCAAGTTTGGCACATTAGAGGAGCGTATACACACCGGTTCAGTAAGTGAAGATAGCGTATACGCTGGTTGGTCTTGACACATCTGCATATGTATGCAGGTTTCTACACTGTGAAGTAGCGTACGTCTCATGAAATATGTTGTAGCTGCTTTTGTTTATTGCTACAGTGTTCTGGGTTCAGAATTGGAATCTAGTTACTGGTACTGCTTTTTGGTTATAGCATTATGAGAAGTTATTGGTTGATTCAGTTTTGGTTTGTACAAAAGAAATTGGTTGATGCAAATATACTTGATGTTTGAACGATATTCATGGATCCAGTCTGAAAATTTATGAAACGTGGTCCCTGGAAGAAAAGAGAAGGTTGTAGCCTTCTGTAGGTCAGCACCTACGTACTAGTATCTCAGCTAGTACAAGAGCTAAGGGGTTGTATCTCCCTTCCAGGAGAAGCTGGAGAATGAGAGAGGGTTGAAGCCTTCTGCAAGTAGCAGCCTGCATACTGGTATAAGACTGCACCAGTACAAAAACATTGTAAAAAGAAGTTTCTAATTAAAAGAAGATAGAGACAAATTGCAGCAGGTGGTTTTCACCCACATTGGGTTTCCACCTTACATCTTTGTGTCCATTTGTATTTCTTATGTGTGTTGATTTGTTCTACTTTACTGCTCCTATTTACTGTTAATAATGTTCTGATGCACTCATTAAGAAGCAACTAACTGAATTATAAGTTTACTGGATATACGCTTGTTGCATTACACACAATTGCGCATACATGCGGTTTTCCTTAACTGAAATAGCATATATGAATCTGAATATAGAAATGAATTTTTTTTTATTGATTTGATAATATTGATTCACCCCCCCTCTCAGTATTATTTCCAACAATTGGTATCGAAGCAGGTCCTTCAGAAGAAGCTTGATCGCTTGAAGGAAGATCTATCATCATGAGCAACTACGAAAAGGAGGCATCGATCAGGCTACTAATTTTTGATGGGAGCAACTTTGTCTATTGGAAGGTAAGAATCATAGCCTATCTTCAATCTCTTGGTACAGAAGTCTGGGATATCATAGAAACAGGATACACATTTCCATCAGCAACTCCTACAGATACTGCTGGTAAAAAGTAGTATGAAACAAATGCTAAGGCTATCAATACTCTATTCGGGAGTCTATCTCAATCAGAATTCGTCAAGGTTATGCAACTCAAAACTGCAAAAGAAATATGGGACAAGATCGTTCTGAGCTATGAAGGAGATGATCAAGTAAATCGAGCAAAACTACAAACTCTCAGAATTCAATATGAAAATCTCAGAATGCACAATGATGAAAGTGTGGCTAACTATTTCTTACACAATGATGAGATTATTAACTGTATGAAAAACTTGGGTGAAGAAATAAAAGAATTTGTTCTGGTTGAAAAAGTTCTAAGATCCTTGTCTTCTAAGTTTGATTCAAAATTTTCTACTATAGAAGAAAAGCAGGACCTATAGAGCATTACCATGTCACAACTGCACGGAATCCTGACTGCTTACGAAATGAGGAAAGGAGCACCATCAGACAATAGAGAAGCTGCATTCAGAGGCTCAGGAAAAGGAGATTACAATGAGTCAGGACATATGTCAGAAGGAGAGGAAGAATCAAACTTTGTCAAGAACCTTCAACAAGGGACTAGAAGATTCAGAGGTAAGCTACCTTTCAAATGCTTTGCTTGTGGAAGAGTCAGTCACTATGCTGCCAAGTGTCCTCATAAAGATAAAGGTAAAGAACCAATTAGATGGAACAGAAAACAAAATGTAAGTAAGAAGAGCTATTATACACATGAAGACAATGACGGACTTTCAAATAGTGATGAAGATGAACAATGTAATGATGATAGAATTTTGATGGTCTTTGAAGATGATGATTTCTTGGATGCTATAGATGAAGAAAGTATTTATGAAGAAATTTCTAAACTTAAAATTTGTTTAGAGGAAAAGAATATGATTATATATACTCTGACATTCCAACTTGCTGAAAGAGATAAACACAATGAAAAGTTAGAATGTGAAATTGTGGGACTTAGAAAAGAAATTGAGAAAACAAAAGCCCTTAATCTTATATTTGCTAAAGGATCTGAAACTTTAGATGAGATTATCAAAGTGCAGCGTTCTTCTCTAATCAAGACGGGTCTCAGATATTCTAAAGAAGCATCTCAAGATCAGAAGCCATCCACCTCCAAAAGTTGTCTTGGTGCAGCAAGGAAAAGTGAACAGGTTGACAATCGATAGTAAAGGAATAATGCAGATCACTAGGTAAAATAATTTACTTCAAGGATGAACAGAGAGGACCAATTAAATCAGGGGAAATTTACATCAAGGATGAACAAAATCCACAACCAACCATAGGTAAATCGTTCTCAATTTGCCTTAAGAATGGATGTCAATAGAAACTAGAATCATTTGGTTGGTAGCTTTGATAATCAAAAGAGTTTATTCAATGGCCAATGTTTCTCTTGTCATAACTTTGGACACAAAGCTACTCAATGTGTTTCCTACAAGACCATCATGACTAAAGAAGATCAAAAACAAAGAAGTATGACTGGGATCATGAAAAGAACCTACAATAACTTTTCTGCTCTTGAAAATGAAATAGAATTTTCTATTTGTAACAACTTCGATCATGAAGGTTCTGAATGAAGGAGTAGATTTTGGCAATCAACTCAGAAGGAGCAATCTTCATTGAGTCCAAAAACATGGAGAAAGAAAGAACCACAACCAGAAAGATGTGGGATAGCCTTATATGCATAAGGACAGTAAAATCAATGGTACATCAACAATGGATGCTCGAAACATATGACAGGTGATAAAGAAAAACTTTAGTCATATAGTCCCTTAGAAAAGGAAAAGAAGGTCTCATTTGGAAATGACACCCCTGCACTTATAAAAGGTAAAGGTTCTGTTCGTTTGAAAGAGAAGGTCAAAGCTGGAAATGTTATGTATGTTGATGGCTTAAAGCATAATCTATTGAGTGTCATTCAAATGTGTGATCAAGGAAATGAGGTAATATTTCGATCAAATGGATGTATTGTTCGTGAGCTTGATATAGGAGAAACAGTGATCAAAGGCCTAAGAACTCCAAATAATTTATACATACTCAAAGGAGGACAACAACAATGTTATCTAAGCAAGAATGGTGAACATTGGCTATGGCACAGAAGATTGGGGCATCTAAGCTTCTCTCAGATAAGGAAAGCATGCAAATATCAAGTGGTTCGTGATCTCCTTGATATTAGAATTCTAGACAATACAATATGTAAATCATGTTAGTTTGATAAGCAAACCAGAACTAATTTCCCTGAGAAGGAAGGATCGGCTAGTAGGCCACTTGAACTTGTCCATACTGATATATGTGGTCCAACTAGGAAGAGGTCACCTCGAGGAGAAGAGTACTTCATATTGTTCATTGATGAATTTTCAAGGATGTGTTGGATAGGACTTATGAAGTATAAAGATGAAGCTTTCGAAAATTTCAAAGCATTCAAAGCCTTGGTTGAAAACGAATCAGATCGCAGAATCAAATGCCTCAAGTCTGATCGAGGAGAGGAATTTACCTTCGATGAATTTTTCGATTTTTGTGAAGAACATAGAATAAGAAGGGAATTCTCTACTGCAAGGACTCCTCAGCAAAATGGAGTAGTGGAACAAGATGTAGAGGGAGAACATGGTTTCCGGTTTGAATGATGTTGATGATAGTTGTTGATAACTGTCATGTACTTTTTTCTTATCAAGGTCATGTAACGGCCTATCATGGTTTCCCCACTATGCCTGGGATGGATGATGTAATGTTCTTGTTTTATCTTGTGTAAATTGTTGATGTATCCCCACTTGGTTGGGTGGATGAGTCAATACGGGTATATCCCCATTTGTTTGCGAGATGGATGTATGTATGAGTCTTTGGTGATAGGAAGGTCGCTTATGATGTATAGAGTCATGTTCTGTCTTATAAACCACTTTCTGCAGACCTAGCCTATAGTCAGGGGGAGCATGGACAACACAACAGAGCAGAGGTTTCAGCATGAACTCAGGGGGAGCATAACCCTTTGCAAACAAGTCTGGCCTTGTTTCTAATGGCTTCTCAATTTTCATTCAAGATCTGCTTGAGGTACTTGGTTTGTGATAAAAAGATACCATCTTTATTTTGTTGGATTTGTAAACCAATAAAGTATGTTAGCTCACCAAACAAGGACATTTTGAATTCTTTCTGCATCACCAAAGCAAATTTTTGACTCATAGCTTCTTCATTGCTACCAAAGATGATATCATCAACGTACACAACAAGTATTAGCAATTTATCATTATCAATTTTTATATATAGATTCCTATCTGCTGATCCTTTTGAGAAACCTTGTTGATGAAGGTATTTTTCCAAACGATAGTACCAAGCCCTTGGAGCCTATTTAAGACCATAAAGTGCCTTCTTAAGTCTGCATACAAGTTTTGGATCATTTCCAAGGATGAATCCATCTGGTTGCTCAATATACACTTCTTCTTCTAAGTCCCCATTTAAGAAGGCAGATTTCACATCCATTTGAAATACTTTGAACTTTTGAAAGCTAGAAAGAGCAAGTAACATTCTTATAGCCTCTAGTCTAGCAACTGGTGCAAAAGTTTCTTCAAAGTCTATACCTTCTTGTTGTGCTTCCCTGGTGACCTCGCGAACTGTGTTGCTGATGCTGTAGAGGTCAGCCTCTGTCATTGTAATAGGTTCACTGTCCAGTTTGGAAGCCTTGGTATTCTTTCGTGGGCCTACTCGTTCTGTATCGTGTGGCTGTTTCAGTTGTGTAGATGTTGTGATTAGGTCCACGCCTTCCGCTAGGTCCTCTGTTCCCTGTCCCATGGTCAAATCCGGGCCTCCTTCCTCCCGTGTCGTAGTGGTACCTGTTGCCTGTGTTGTTGCTACTTTTTCAACGGCCTTGGTCTGCTCTACGGTGGCCTTCGCTGCCTTGCAGAAAGCCCTTACCTCTGCGGCCAACTGCTCATTGCACTTCTGCTGAGCCAGAAGCTTAGTGGCATCCTTCTGTTTTTGTACCACTGTCTTATCGTGCTCCGCCAGATTTGGGGCATGCCACTTGGGAGGCCATGAGTCGAGCACGGTGAAAATGGCATCATCAATTGCGATGAATGGAAGTTTGGTCCAGTTCTGCGTCGGATCCTTACGCGCCCTAATATACACATTGTGCATATCTGCCTTGAAGTATGCAAAACTCTATAGATTTTTGTACACTGTGGGGGATAGGCGCAACCTTCTATTGATCCACATCTAGATGCTCGCCTCCATGAGCACCCAGAAGATCTTAGTCTCAAGGATCCCCGTAGCGTCCTTTGTAGCCCAGAGCGACGCGTATTTTGATGCCTTTGGCAAGTCCTGTTCAAGAGGAGGGAACTGACTATCCTTAGGCAGTTCCCTAGTCACCAATAATATAGACAAGAGAAACCATGCGTAGTGGAAGGTCTTTCCCTGCTCCTAAGATTCTTTGCAATTGGTTATAAATTTTTCACAGAGGAATTCGTTCCAGTTGAATTGGACCCCCTTCGTGGATTGTTCAGTCAGCGCGATGACCGTCGCTGGTACCTCATTGCCGAGGCATTTTCTCATCACCTTCTCGGGCAGCATATGGGTGGCTACGTGCACCCCTTTGTCTTGAATGCTACTAATTACGTAGCCTCTCAGCTTCTTTTCCAACTTGTATTTCTTCTTCATCACCTCTGTGAGCACCAAATATCCACTTTTGCCAACTATTTTTGTGGGGTCCATTCCCTTACAGGGAAGCTGAGAAACTTGTGAATGAGCTCCGTCACGATGGGAATAGGCTCCTCTAGCCACAAGTACCCATCGTGCACCAAGTACAGTAGTTGCCTGATAACAAAGATCATGATTGGTGCCCGGTGAAATTGTGGAATCCATAGTAGGTGGAGTAACTCGGCCTCCTCCACCCCACGTAGCCATTTCCACGACTCTAGCATTGTAACTGACCCTACCTTGCTCTGTTTCATGAGGTTGCTAGTTTCCAAATGTAGGAACCTTTTGCTCTCTGTGAGGTCCCAATATTTAAAGTTCATTATGGGTACGCAGCCTAGGAGCAAGCCTTCAAACAGAATTCCATCTGGGAGGAGCAGGGTTTGGAGGGTGCTCTCAATGGCATCCAAATCCTTGGGTACTTTTGCTTTCCCTTTCCATGGAGGGATATACTCAAGAAGTTTTGTTGTAGTGCACACAGGCTAGATGTATTCTTCCATATCTTCATATACCTCTATTTCCTCTACGAAAGCCTGGAGGTCCTCCTCCTCATCATCTATCTCAAGATTAATAGTCTTGCCCTCATCTTCCATAGAAAGTTTACCAAACCGTGGATTTCGTAGGGACATGCAGACTAGTCCCACTGGCTGTGTATCCGTCTTAGGCCTCGGTGTCTAGGGAAATTTTGGAATTTCTAGTGCATCCCCACCTGCACCGTAGGGCTCTGCGTGGCTTCCTCAGTGGTACTTTCAACAAAACCCACACCTCTCCTAGTAGTTGTCATCTTGTTCGAGCTATCTATAGTTGTTCGTGACTTTGGAGGCTCAAACACCACTTGGCGCTCAACACTGTGTGCTCTCTATAATAGCTCAAATCTCAAACAACCAAGTGTTGTCTCGGGGCTAGCCTTAGTAGTTTTATAGTGTCTTTCAAATTTGAATTTGACCGGTCCCCCCATTTCTGAGTCATTAATGCATTCTTGGCGCGAGATCATCCCAAATCTAGTTCTGACTTTGTGTCTTAATTGCCCGCCGCCCACTCGTCTTTGTCTTAAATTGCACATCTTGTCATGAACAGTGACACCAACAGTCACTTCCCAGCCTACCCGCATGGCAGCACAACCTCCTCTATGCGGGCACGACCCTTGTGACATGCCAATCTTGTGCACAACCTCCTTATCGCACAGCTCCCCCATAGACTCTTTTATAGTCCCACGCTATCTTTCAACTGCTTGGAGCACTGAGACTGTGCTCCCTACGGCTAGTTAGGTGGTCACACCATCTGTGCGAGACTTCAATTCATCTTGCAGCCTAGTCTACGGGCACTCCTTAATTATCCTCATGACAGTCAAAGCCATGCATTCTTCCTTATGTGGTGCGCTCCCCTGGCTAGTTTGTTTGGTAAGGTGCGGTCGCAACCATGGTACTAGAGTCACAAATTCTCGGTGACAATCTTCTAATGCAGTAGTATGGTTATCCGTATCTTGTCTTGTCATTATTATTTTGTCAATGGGACATGCTTGCATGATTTCCTCAGTCGTAACCGATCTTCTTTGAGTTCGTGAAGTTTAAGGTTCCCTTACTGAAGGGCTTCCTTAATCTGCATATGTTTGCCCTCGCGTAGCTGCATAATTCCTTCATCCTGGGAGCTATTGTGTGATGATTCCTTTCCTCCAAAATTATGGTCTTGATTCTGCTCGTCAACTTCAGAATCATCCTCGTGCTCAGGTTTTTGCGCATGGCCCTATAGGCCCATCGAACGGCTGGCATGTGTAGGTCCCAATCAGTTCATCTTGCCTGGTGAACCCTGTTCAAGACTTCACATACCTTATTGAATTCTTTCACGTGGAACGTTTGTGCTGCGCATCACCTTCCCGGCTACTGCATCTTGTTCCGATTTTCGATCCTGAGTTTGGGGTGTGCTTGTGTGGGTTGCCCAGCACATGTCTGTACCCATCGAGATAGGTGGGAGCGCAAGCTTTTCCGTCCTTGCTGACTGACTCTTGTTCGAATCTAGGGGCTTCCAAACTGAAGCCGCATCATCGTTCTACTTCCGTGCCAGTCCTCAAATTTTCCTTAATGTGTACCCCACCAGCGCGCAGGTGTTGCGCGTAGTGCCCACTTTAATGCATCGAACCGTTGTTGTTCTAGTACTGTGCTTTTAAATTTTCTCAGGAATTCATCCATCGCTATCAATCCATCATATGTCAATATATCTCTTGCCTCTGTTGTCATGCAATGTAGTGATCTAACCATCATTTTGCAATTTAGCTCGTCACTTCTTGCAACCAATTCTGTCATCGCTCTATTTCTTCGACAAAATACGAAGTGTAGAAGCTTTTGCGCTCCCACGAGATCCTCCCATCTGCTGCTAGATTCACCCAATCTTGGTCTCGAATAGTTATCTTGTAGATACAATCAAGATCATCATCGTTATCATCGTCGGACACTAGTTCAGTGTAGCACGCTCCTTTGACTAGGTCTAGTGGGACCACTACGCGTAGTGACCTTTTCTCGAAGATAATTTTGTTATTCTTCAGGTTGATGACTCCATTCATATCGGTGGCCCAGTATCTTCCTAACAACGCGGGATAGGGATTGCTATCATCGACAATCTCTATTACTTCAAAATCTTCCTGCGCACTTGTGCCTTCAATATCAACTGTTACCCCTTGCAACCTTCCCATGGGAAAATTCTTCTATTGGTTCACCATTTATAATTGAATAGGGGACCATTGTAATGGGGACTTGCCCATGCGTTCCCATGTTTTCTTTGGTAATACATTCATGTCCGAACCTAGATGTAAGATTACCTTATCCATTCCATACTCACCAATCTGTGCAGTCAACCTCATTTCCCTTCCAGTGCAAAGTGCAGGCTTCCGCAATTTCCAGACTATGCATGGTTCTCTTGACCCCGTGCACTTGGTGATTAGTTCCTGTAGTCCTTTAACTGCCTTGTTGTCACACAAAAGTTTCATGCACGTCTTCAGAAAGGTATTGAGCATTAAAAGATCCATTCCTAGCTCTGGTTGATCCTTACTACCTAAAGTGGAGGCCTCCGTGAAGCTCTTCTTAGCTTCCATGAATGTCTCCTTTGCGCGTTCTAAGTCAAACTCGAGTTCCTTTGCAGGAGCCTTGCGAATCCATGTACTTTCCTCTGGTTACTTCCTTGTATCCTCTCCTGTGGCCGTACCACTTCTGAGCATCATGTTTACATTCAGGTCCTCTTCACGCGGTTCAAACCTCATCATTTGTATATTCTGAGTTGGGAGAGGCTGGAATACCCCTTTTTCACGCATCCTCATGATCAACGTAGGAAAGTATATTGTTTCATGATCAAACTGAGCACAATACGTACAGGATATCCTTATCGGGTTGGTATAATCACGGGCATAGTGCCCTAGTCCTCTGCAATTGTAACAAATTAATTGTTTGCAACCCTTTCCTGGTCCCATTCCACCTCGTCCTTGACCTCGCCCCTGAAATCCAGCATGCGCCATCCCCGCATCTAGGTCGAGGGATTGAATTTCTATCTGCATCGTATAGGCAGGGGTCCGATCCATCATTAGCTCATAACTGCGGCAAGTGCACTCATCGTGGCCTTCCGTCCTGCATAAATTACAAAACATTTGCTGGGGTGTCTGTGTATATTTCTACAACAAATGACAATTATCTGTAATGTATTTCCCTCCTATCTAATATATTACGCACCATAAAGTGGGTGTCGTGGTCGGCCTTTCCTACGCCTCCAGTCTCAATGGCATTAGCCCTCCTCCTGCCAAGTAGTTTGCGAAAAATAGACAGTGATCCTTGTCATGGCCCTGGCCTTTGCATTTTATGCACCATACTTCCTCACACACCTCTGGTTGCGGTGCCCTATCCTGCTTCAGACTTTTCATTTCCAAACACAGATTCTGTAGTTGCACGTGGATTTGTTGAACTCCCAACCCAAGGTCTTGTATCAAGGTCTCATGTAATCTCATCGCCATTTCCAACACTTCGGCCTGGGTAGAAATTTTTTGTTGTGACAATGTCATCCTCAAGTGTGGTGTCAGAGATGTTACAAACCATGTGCGATGATTTCCATCTTTCAATGTCATATTGGCTTCGCGGATCATACTCTTCAGTCATTAATCTAGATCCCAGGGAGTCTCACCTGATAGTATCATGATTTCTTTAAACTCGATGATTGATTTTGTTTCTGACTTTAGCCTGCTAAATTCCATATTCAGTGTGTTATGTATCTCCGCTATCCCTGCATTTGGGTGGTTGTTAGATTTCCTGATATACCATGTTAACACGCAATCCTGCAATGCGCTCAACAATGTAACCTTCTTAATATTGTCGTCCCTAACACCTTGTTCTTCCCATATTGCTCTTACCACGAAACAAAATTGATCCAGATCTTCATTCCCTACTCCTCTGAATACTAGTAGTTTGATCGGGCTCGCCATACTGCACTGTGGAGGTGGTGGAGGTGGATTGGGTGGAGATGGAGGTGAGGGAGGTGAAGCAGGTGGTGGTGTGGGTGGAGGTGGTAACCATGGAATGTGCTACCTTATCAAATTGACCACACTTCTTGGAGAGACCTTAGCAAACTCTTCCTCGCTCTCTCGCGAGGGTGAAATTAAGGGATTTTTTTCTAATTCTTCACTACTTTTGTAGATCTTTCCACTCCGCATAGTCCCAAACATTAATGTATTTGCATGACCCTTTTTTTACTCAATATCATCTTAATCCAGGTATTCAAAGATTTAATATACTTAGCTCATGGTCCTTTGAGAAAGCGTCGCTCTACCTTGCTATAGCTCATGGTCGTGTCTACCGCAAACTCAGTGATAAATCCCCCTATTAGCCAATCGAGCCAATGGTCCACAGCTTGCGTGATCTTATCTTCTGATGCTTCTAGTCTGCACACTAATTCCAGAGTCCACACTATCGGTTAGTCGAGCCTACACCTTCCTTGGTTGTCAGCTAACCTCGCGATCCACTCATACAACTCAAAAGGAAAGGATGCAAAGAAAATCTCATGGATTTTAGTATACATGTAGCGCTTCAACCACTTTTCCTCAGATACTTGTTGAGTTCTATTTTCTTGTGTTGCGAACTCATGAATCTTTTTGTCCAACCACTCTTCAATTTCCTTCTTTGTTGGGTTCCAGTGGCACGACATCAGACATCCCTTTTGCAGATCCCGATCCTGGCAATGGAACTATTTGTTGGCTTAGTGGGGTCTGATCCAAGTTCAAAAGTGATTTAGCCAAGCAAATCCTGGTACTACTAGCCCTTTCGGCAATAGTCCGTGGAGCGCGGAGTGAGGTCTCACCCGAAGTAGTATGGGAGGGTGCTAGAACTAGGTTTCCGCACCCCAGGGATGTCTGGTATGAGGTGATGGGTACGTGGTCCAACCTTCACACTTAATGCACTATGCACACCTGCGGACACTCCGCGCCCTGTAATATTGTCTTTGTGTAATTCTAGTTGCAGTGCCACTCGTGTTATTTACCCAAGTCTTCCTTAATTAGGCTTTGTTAGATGATTACTTAGATTATTTTCATTCATACAAGTATTTATCAATTGTGTGGAGTAAATAAACATAATAAAAGTAATGCATACCATCAAAATATAGATTCAAGAACAGGTGCATAGAGTAAACTTCTCTTTATTAACTTTCAATCTCAATTACAAACCCAACACCGCCCTATGCACTCAGCTACATGGGTCCGCACACTCAGTTGCAGACTCTTCTAGGCCTCTGTGCACTCAGCTACAAAGCCTCTTCCTACTACTATGACCCAGTACACTTCAGATTCCACTTTAACCTCGAACCATGCCTTCGCTATTCTATTTATTATTCTCTATCTTTACACTTAGAGCCTCACTCTATTTATACAATCCCACGGTCCGCGGACCATGGGTAGGCCAACACAACTTTACATTAAATTATAATATTTTAGGGAGGACAACCCTATGACTCATCCTAGCCTTCGCACTCTACGCCTGTAATTCCTAGAGTCTTACAATATACTTGACCAAAACTTGGGCTTTGAGCCCCAAAAACATGTTGCGGGGGATCCCATGCCCAACAAATAGTGCAAGCTCTTCCCTTCATACATAATTCAGAATGCAAAAAACAAAATACTCAATAATCCCCCCATATCTGAGATTTTCTCTCATCTCACCTACAACTCTAAATCCTAATTATAATAGAAGAATTCCATAATTTCAAAGAAGAGAAGCTCTCTAACACATTCTACAATCTACTATTTATAATTTTACGAAAAGAATTCCAAATAGGAAAGTTGTTGAAGATTAGTTCTGCTCAATCAATTTTTATTGGCCCAAATTTATATTCTGTTAATGCTGGAGTATTCTCATGTATTGAAATCTTCTTCTCCTCATCTTTTTAAAATTTTTTTTTTTTACAACAAACCAATCCAAATTTAATTAAAATGCAAATTAAAATCAAAATACCAAATCTGTAATATAAAATATTTTCAATCAAAACTTAATTACATAAATAAATAAAAATAAATCTGAACTTTCTATTGATACTTGTGAAGATATAATTGGTCAATGAGAACATAGACAAATGGATCTGCATTCAGTAGAAGCTATGAGAAAATGAAAATGTAGGAAATTAAATTCAAAAAATTATCTTTGTTTACAAATTCGGAGCTTGATCTTCTTCTTAATTTTAGACTCATTAAATGATCAAATCTAGTAATAAAACCACTTTAGAAATATTCTCCATGATTTTGTCTATCCAACGAGCTGCCATCATGGGCCTCATTTTACCAAGTAAAATGCAACTTATGTGCTTCTAAAGTTGAGTCAAAACTACTAGAATTCTGTGAAATTTATTTCCTCGGCTAAAAAAGAATTTTTTAAACCAAAATCTTAATCTTAAATTAAATTACAATTATTAACTATAATTATGTTTATTAAACTTAATTAATTATTATTTTAAATAAAAATTTTAATTAATCTATAATTATATTAATATTATTAATTTAATTATATACCAAAATAATAATAATAATATTATATATTATAATAAAAATATAATATATTTATATTTCCAAAAACCATATCAATCCGATCAAAAATAAAACTCATGTGATTATGTGAGTTAATGGAGGAGGGAGTAGAGATATGTTAGGTGGAGCGATAAGCAGGTGAGAGATGATGACAGAGGTAGGAGTTTAATAAGGAGGACACACCAAAAATTTATAATAATAAAAAATTATTCAATCATATAAAAAATTAAAATAGGAGGATTTATTATATCGGAAATTTTAAAATGTTTACCAATAAAAATTGGTGATACGCGATATTGTGATATGGGAGATTTTTAAAATCTGAATTTTTATATCGGGATTTTAAAATTGGGGTTTTTAAATCGGGATTTGAAAATCGAGGTTTATAAATTGATATTTTAGAATTAGGGTTTTGGAAAGGAGGAGGTGAAGTGGGGCTTACGTGGAATTATAAATTCTACAAAATGAACTACAACCAGTTTGCAATTTTGAGATTTAGGTTTTGGCAGTTTGTTTTAAAATAAGAAATTGGAATAAATTACCGAGATCTCGAAAGCATCTTTTTTTAACTGTTCTACAATTTGGCAGGGTCATTTCGTAGGACTTTAGTGAAAAATGAAAAAATTAGTAAAAATTTATTAGGGGTTAATATTTACAATGAATTAGTATTTTAATTACAAAAATTAAAATATTATACACTTTGTACAAGTTTTTAACCTAGGTGGTAAACATTATCGAACTTTGGATGAGCACCATTTGCAAGCCGTATAACCAAATGAGACGAAACAAGTACTGATAGAAAGCTAGTGAAAATTCGAACTCAATGAAGTGAATAAAATAGAAAAATTGTAGGGCACTTAATCTAATGAAAATCATAAAAGATGGGTGATGCAGAAAAGTGTTCCTTTTGTGGATAGAGGAAACCCCTCTAGCCCTAGAGTGGGTCTAGTCACAGCAAGGACAGATCAATAATAGATTTCCTTAAATAGTCATAGTTGGGGGCCTACCTCAACCGGTGGTCGATGGAGTTCCGTTGCACTGCTCCAGCTTTCGCTTCCTTCTCCTAAATGAGTGATCAACCTGAAATAATGCAAAGGAAATACAAAAAAGCACGTAACCGGAAAACAACAATGATCTATTTACTCACAAAGTCAAGAAGTCATGAGCTATCAAGTAAATTACATACAAGACATAGGAAAACATCATTGATTGTATTAATAATGAAATAAGAGCAAGCTTACAACCAGAGTCTTTATGTCGCAAGCCTTCTTAGAGGAATCTAGCCAGCATGTTCTTCAAGCATTCACTCTTTGAAGATGGATCTCCCAATATACAAAGTCTCTCTCTCACTCATAAGTTCTTACACAAAGTTAAGGGCACTTCACAACCTTCCACAAGCTATCAACATTCTCACACTTGTTCACACCCACAGCAGCTATCTATCAAAATCAAAAGCACTAACAAAACTGCTTAATCCAAGAATTTTCCAACCAACTAATCATAGCAAAGGTGAGTGTTTAAATAGGAGAAGGAGTCTCCTTGAAAGGTGGAAGAGAGAGCTTATCCCTAAGGAAGGTAGCACAATTGATGAAGCTACTATACCAGAGAAGGAAGGGCGACACAAACTATGCCAATAACTAGGTCTGGAGTCATCCAGAAGGCTGAATGTTGGAACGAATTTGCCCAATCTGTATCATCGCGAGTGTATAACTAAGCTTTAGCACTGACATTGCTAGTGAGCAATGTAGCTAGTCAGATCATTGCTAAAGATAGCAAGTAGCCTCGCAACAGAGCATGAAATCAGACCATCGTGGGAAACAGGTGTACTTCCGCGCTAGAAGTGCGGCTATACTATTAACGACCGTTGTTCATCATGTATATTAAGTCCATTCTCGCGATGAGGCTGATAACTTAGGAAAAGCAGGTCAATGGCAACATAAGAGAGAATTTGTTCAGTATGAGCATGTTTGACTTGGACACATGACACAGTAGAAGGGTTAGGAATGAAGGCAGTAACGAATTATTGTGTAACAGATGCCCCCTAAAGCATGAAGCCCAAGAGAGTGGGAGGGGTGAAATGCTTTATGAAACTGACTGAGCTGGAACACCATCTGGAAGAACCTATAGGCGCAAGTACAACTGATATCTCTGATAATGAAATAAATGTAGCCTAGGTATGGGCGCAGCCATTCAAAAGACATACGGACTAGGTCTGTGGTATGGATGCAGCCATCCAACTAATAAAACCATGATAATGATAAAGGTATGGTCGCAACCATCCATGAAGACTCAGGTATGGTTGTAGCCATCCCTCAATGAGTCATGTAATCACGAGCCAATCCATGCAACCCGAACATGTGTAATCTGAGTTCGAGGTCTTGAACCCAACCGATCATAGTAAAAATTCTAACATGCGAATAGAGGTGTTGAAGTCGAGCATGATAGAAAGTTTCTTGATTACCAGTCAATGATGAAAACCATTAACAAGTGCGAGAGAAACCACCAATAATGCTAATGGTTCTCAAGGTACTGTCCAGTACAATCCACGAAGTGTGAAGAAAGAGTTGAAGCTGAACACTCGTGGAATCACCCAATCGACGACCAATGATGAAAGTCGATCGTCAGGAATGAAGAACTTGCCATTGAGGCATGCAAGCTCCAAGGTACCAAAGGGGATATCTAGATCAATCTCCTGGATAATGAGCTGATGTCGACAAGAGACGATCCATTCCAGGAGGGCCATAATGTTTCCCCCATCAAAGACACGAGATAAGGAACAAGTGGTATATGGAAAAACAGAGTATGAAGAGGAGGAAGTAAGGATGTAAACTGCGGAAGGATTATACTCTTGAACATGTCGGCGACACGACTCTGGAGGACGGCAGCATTCAGGTACCAAGGGATCAGAGACAAGATGGAGACAACATGGATCAAATTGAATGAGGCTAAATGACAACGCAAACCTGCAGAAGGCCAAATGATGATGTATGGATATTCCAACCCGACAAGAAGCAAAAGTGTTGATGTTCAAGAGTGACTAGCTGCCATAGACAATCAATGATGATCTCCAAATTTTCCCCCACCATTGCTGGCGAGTACCCAAATTATTTTTGAAAACAAGCTTGAAGGGGATAACATGTGTTTGTAATATAAGTTCAACCTTTGGTCGAATCCAACCTAGTAATAGTTTAATGAGCCCTAGGGAGGAGAAGCTCGAGTCTCATCATGGTGATGAGTCCAATGTCGTCAGGGTTTAACGAGTCCGACATAGACAAAACTCAGAGTCTTTTTCATGTTTAGGGATTTTGAAAAAGACATGGAAAAGAAAACTCCAAGGGGGGTCCTTTTTCATAGATTTGTGTCTCTTGAGCCCGAAAAAGTAGAAAAGAATACTCGAAAGAACCACTTGACCATTACAATCAAGGAGTACTTTTCGTGATTAGTACCCCAACCCGAAAAAGTAGAAAAGCGATCGAAACCACGTCATTTTGTAGCTAATAATGAGCCTAAAACGACAAAATCCCGACAATTGTTTTGTGTTTACATGGTCGGAAAAGAGCGTTAAAGATGACTTTACGGACCAAGTGCACATGAAGTATGACATAACTCCACTACCCATAGTTCTACACAAAACATGTCAAACATAAAACCGATTCAATATAAATGATTAATATATGCGGAAACATAGTTAAAAAACCAAAACTCCAATTAACCATGCAATAAAAATGGTAAAAACCCACATTCTAAAGTGAAATTTTTAATATTTCGAAAAATTACTATAAAAAGGGGGGTAATTCATTTGTTTCTACCATTTGCACTGTTCATTTTACCATTGGAGCAGTTGGAGCACCAACCTAAGTAAAGTTCTCGAGCTGATTCCGGCCTCATCCGTCCACGGTTTGTCCTGAAACCTCCACCAAGTAAGTAGATTTCCCCTTGCACTTCATTTTAGTGGTATTTTTATGTAATCTAGTGTTAGATAGGCAAAGTTAGATGGATTTTTAAATTGAAGTCCGCCTCTCAGTCATCGCGGGAAAGCCGCACGGGTCCGGGATGACCAAGCATCATTTACACATAACACTTTCGAATCGTCACGAGAATCTGATGTATTCTCGCGATGATAGCAAGAAACATGAACTGTGAGATGAACACCATAATTATTGTTTTAAAAATAGTCGCGATGATGACACAACAATAGTTTTTTACATAAATTATGAATTTAAATTTACAAACGGAGTTCTAATTCATTTTTTCTCATCATGCAGGGCATCATGGCATTTGTTTCGCAGGAACGAACTCACGATGTTAACGATGAGGAAGCTTTTGCTTATGCTAGGTGCTGAAATGTTTTACGTGCGTGTGGATTGCTAAAATTCTTCCTTACTCTACATCTTCAGGCCCAACGCGATTTATTAGAGCTGATCGTCCGTGCCTAGAACCCAATAGACGGAAAATTCATAATCCGAGGTCGAGACATTGAGCTTGATGCTATGGACATATATTTCCTGACCGGATTGTCTCGTCGCGGTGAGAGGCCGATTCTAGAATGCCAATGACCTGGGGGCGAATCACTAGATATGCTAATGGCATGAGTGTGCCCACGGGAACGCAAGTCAAAGAGAGGGAAGGTTGAAATTTTGACGGTAGAAGACTTGGTTCTTCGTTCAGTTCTCTTTATGGTGATGAGGGTAGTAAGCTCCCAAGCCCAACACGAGGCATCTAAGACCCAACTACGGTTGGCTCTCGAATGCCTTAACCCGACAATGTTCAACTGGGCGGAAACAGTGACAGCCAACATGAAGAGATAGCTTATCAACTATTGCCATGGGGTGACGAAGCAATTTGGCTACAGGTCTATATTGATCTTGCTCGTGCTAGAGCGGGTTCCGTCACTATAATTGTAGGATATGGACTTGGACACAGCCAGACCGTGGGAGACTAGGATCACTCGATGGGCCCATGTTATGCCACGAGGAGGTGGCGGACGCCCAGTGTCATAGGGGACACTATTCTGTGAGTGGCTGGATCACCAAATGGTCTTCATCGAGGACTGGCCATATGATGGCATGGATTTTTGTGGAGACCCCGACATGCAACTACCTACTGGCGAGTAGTGGGATGATGGTGGTAAACACTTGATCATACTATTTTTGAATTTTCTCTTTTATGATGTTTTTTAGATTTTTTTTTTGCATATGTCCTAACGTTGTACTCTATGGTATTGCAGATGTGGGACTAGTGAGGCCTGTAGGACTGGCTCCAGAGGCGCGAAGGGATCCACAGAGTATCAAAGAGCTGGCCTTGGCTCCCCCAGCTGGTGATTCGATAAAGACAGTGGCCCAGAATCTTGAGGGCTTGACGGCGGGGCTCCCTGATTACATGGGGATCGAGGAGGTCCCCATAGAGTTCCATATCCATACAGTAGGGGTGATACCTAGGTTGCACTAACTTTTGAGGCGGGTCGCACGAGTGGTGGTGTGCTATAGGGAGCATAACCCACTGCAGTAGATTCCTAGGTTTTATTTCCTGCTAATTTTTTGAGAGACATGTGTCTCAGATGTATGGAGAGCACAGACTCTATTTGGACATATACACTTATTTTTTGAGTGCCTTGGTGCACCACATGATATATATATATATATATATATATATATTATATCTATATATATATATATATATATATATATATATATAATATATATAGATATAGATATAGATATAGATATAGATATAGATATAGATATAGATATAGATATATATACATATTTATATGGTTCATTATTGTGTTTTGAATGCTTCTATATGTTGTTTTGATTACATGTTACACAAATGTCTGTCTAATACATGATTTGTTAATGCATCAGTTAACATGTTTAATCTTCTTGGAATGTGTTGATATGTAATAAAATCAAAATTCCTTCCTAACAATTTAACATGTAAATACAACCTCAAAAGTCGATGATCTCTGACGGAATAATGCCCATTAAGTTGGTGGAAAACAAGCTGCGAGTCTAGATTCACAACTAATGAATGAATGCTGAGGTGAATAGCCTCAATCAATAGTTCAATAGCAACACTATATTCAGTGACATTGTTGGTTGTACAACCCAGACAAACACCTTGAAGGTCTACTAACTCACCATGGGGATCATAGATCACCCATGTTGTAGAATATAGGTTGCGTGTACTACGGCAGGCACCATCAGCAAAACCAACATAAGGTGTACCAGACATCTGCACACGAAGAAAAAAGACACAATAAGTAGCAATTATGCCTACACACCAAGCCAGACATGAAAACACACACACACAACACACCTGCTATGAACACATTGTACAAATCAAAATATATGGGATTCATGCATAATATTTTTTTCAGATAATGCCCATTTCGGGGCTTATCTAGAGGGTTCCCTTCATAATCAATCATCTCGTAGGCCCCTTTTTTCAAAACTCACTTTACAATATAAGGCTTGTGCCACATGGGCTCGAATTTTCTTGCCCCCAGCTTATCATTCACTTGATCATAAAGCATGACTAAATCTCCTTCAACAAAAGAAAGAGGATGGACAGTATGAGTGAAGTGAGTTTTCACTCTCTTCTTCTATGCTTCAATGGCTAGAGAGGCTAGTCGACGAGTCTCATCTAGTCGCTCTAGATAGATAAGACGTTCTTCTACCAGAGTAGTGTTGGGGAGTAATTCGACGGCTAATTTCAGAGAAGGGATCTCACACTCAATCAGAAGGGTAGCCTCCAGACCGTAAACCAATTGGAATGGGGTGAACTTGGTGGCATCCTTCACTAAAGTTCGGTACACCCATAAGGCGGAGAACAACATCAAATGCCAGTTGGACTTGTGCATGCCAACGGTGCGTTGAAGCATCGTAACTAGAACCTTGTTAACAGCTTCCACTTGGCCATTGGCCTGAGGATAGTATGGTGTTGAGCTATCATGCCACAAGCCTAACTGGGTCATTAACTCAGTCATAATATGGTTACGGAAGTGTTTGCCATGATCAGTGACGATAGCCTGAGGGACTCTGAATCGTGAAATAACATGATTGAACAAGAATTGCACCGCTGTGTGACCGTCCTCTGATAGTGTAGGCATTGTCTCGACCCATTTTGTGAAATAATCGATGGCAACAATGATGTACCCATGCCCCCCGGCTGAGCAAGGGTTATAGGTCATATAATCAATGCCCCATTTAGCAAAAGGGTCGACAGTAACAATAGGGTGCAATGGAGTGGGAGGCGTGTGCATCTTCCGTTGGTCGATTTGGCACTCATGACAAGAGCAGACGACAAGGATGCAGTCCTTGAAGATGGAGGGCCAAAAATAACCAGCACACAGTATCTTCTGAGCAATAGCATATCTGGACATGTGACCACCACAGGCGCCAGAATGGAAATCATTTAGAACTCGTTCGGCTTCCTCGATTGTTAAACATCGGTGGAGAACAGAGTTGGTACCGAGACAGTATAGGGTGTCCCCAATAATGCGATAAGGTTGAGAATGATTATGAATCCGTTGTTGAGCATCCTTGGAAAAATTGGGATGAAAGGAGGACATCTGAAGATAGAAATATCCCCGTACCAAGGATTGAGGGTACTAATCAAGAACAGAGTTTCATCCAGAATATGGTCCTCTAACCGAGAGGGTGCGGTAGAAAATGGCAGAGAGCAAAGCAACTCACTGAAGATGAGGGACTTCTTGGACTTGGCGGTGGTAAACTCCAAGTTGAACTCTTGAAGGATGACTATCCACCTTTTGTATTTTCCCCCCAGTAACTGACGTGACAAAATGTACATCATTGGGTTGCAATCATAAATCACAATCGTGGTACGAAATAATATATAATGGCAAAAACGTTGGACGACACAAATAGCGCCCAATTCCAACTTCTCTACATAGGCATAGTGAGTTTCCGTGTCAATCAGATTACGACTGAGATAATAAATGACATGCTCAGTACCATCATCATCATCTTGAACTAGAACCATGCCGATGGTGGTATCAGAAGTGGCTAAATAAAGAGTGTAGTCCCAGTGATAATCAGGGTGACGTAATAAAGGAGCGGAAACAAGGAGAACCTTGAGGTGCTCGAATGATTCTTGTGTAGCGGTATCCCATAGGAAAGGGGTGTCATGTTTTAATAACTGTGTATAGACTTTGGACACTTCGGCATAATTCGGGATGAATTGTCATAAAAAAAATTTCTTTTCCCTGCAAACTCTGCAATTGCTGCAGAGAAGCAGGGGGGGAAGATTCAGGATGGCTTCGACTTTAAGAGGATCCAAATAGATACCATCTCAGGAGACGATGAACTCGAGAAGTCTGCCTGACTCGACACAGAAGACACACTTATGTGGATTAAGCCAGATACGATAGTGTCTAAAATAGAGAAAAATTTCGCAAAGGTGGGTCGGATGGTCTTGGCGTTTCACTGAATGAGCCAGAAGGTCATCCAGGTAAGGTTGCACAATGTGTCGAATATCATGAAACACACAAGACATTGCGCATTGGAAGGTGGCACTAAAATTTTTTAAGCTGAAGGGGAGCTTTTGATAAGAGAAAGTGCCCCACAGACAGATAAAGGAGGTCTTGTGTTGATCTGCAGGGGCAATATTAATATGGTTATAACCAAAAAAACCATCCATGAATGAGTATATTTAACTCTCGGCACACTCATCAATGAGCTGGTCAATGAAGGGTGTAGGGTAGTTATCTTTGGGGCAAGGCCAATTAATATCACGATATTCAACACATACCCTGATAGTGCCCTGTTTTTTGGTTACAGGGACAATATTAGAGACCCAATCCCTGAGTGGGATGGGGTAAATGAAACCAGCCTTAAGAAGATTTTCAACTTCCGCTTTAATAGCTGTAGCCTTTCGGGGGTGCACGGGGCATAGACGTTATCGAACAAGTTTAGCATTCAGATAGGTAGGTATCTCATGCACCACAATGCTAGGATCGATGTTGGGCATCTCTTCGTAAGACGAAGCAAACACATCACGGAATTCGCGAAAAAGATCAGTATAAAGTTGAATCTCCTTTGGAGTACAAGTTACTCCAACATGGATGTGCTCAACAATCCCTGGTTTAACAGAGATGTCAATTGGCTGAGTTTGTGTGATGTTCCCCATATTCCCTTCAGAAGACACTTGATGGATTTGGATGGGTGTCTGAAGAGGTTAAAAGGGGAGACAAGAAGTAAATTTCTCGAGACAAGTAAGAATTTCTTGATGGGTAGGGAGAAACGAGGAACGATGGTGATGATCAGACCAAGGGGGTTCCTCAAAAGACATGGTCTCAATAATCGCTTCATCAAAAGGAAAAATTTCCTGTAAAGGGTCTGAGGAAGCGCTATCGCTAAGCCAAGGGGAGTGAATGTACGAGTCGAGAGCTCTGCTCAAAGGACTGGATTCGGAGGATGGAGCCGATGTAGAAACAATTTCGACGTAGTTGATCTCGGCAGGACTCAATGGCATCTCATCGCCCCAAGACTCTATCTGATCAGCATAGGGAAGAACTGATGGATCAGAGTGAACATAACTCATATTAATGGGAGCGACATTGGGAGGTGGGAGTGAAAAAACACCGATAAGGGCAGGATCTTTGAAGAGTCCAGCACCCATACTCTCAAAAGGAACAGAGGTATGATCCACGAATGGCACATTGTCGTTAGAGGTGGAGGCGAAGAAGGGCAGCTGGTCTACTGTGACAATCTTCCCCTGATGAGGGAAACAAATGACACGGAATAGAGATGAAGCCACAACTCACATGGCATATGTCCATCTTCGTCCTAAAAGGAGGTTGTGAGTTAAATTTGCATCGACAACTTTGACCTCCACTTCGACTGTCTTCCCTTGCAACGTAATAAGCAAGTGTAGGAGTATACTATAAGGATGAGACTCTCTCCCATCAAAGGCTTCCAAGGTCGTAGGAGACTAGCTCAGAGTTGAAGAACCAATGGCCTTCCAACAAGAAATAGACATTATGGAAGTAGAAGCGCTTTCATCAATGACAGTATAATGAATCATTTTAGAATTGATGATGACTTGAATAAGGAAGGCAATTTGGTGAAGCAGTCTCGGTATATGATTGTCCAGGTCAAAAGTAATCAAATCTGAGTTAGCCAGGTCAATGCCACCGATGGCTGATAGAAAAGACTTCCTCTGGAGAACTTCTAATGCAGACATAGCTGACAGAGCCTGGGGTAAGTCCTCAACGATGCTATAGTGTTGAGCAGCACGAGCATTAGGGTTGTATGAAGATTTCCGAAGCACGCCTTTAGGAGGAGGTCAGATTACCGTTTTAGTGACGGGTCGCTCAATATGAAGGGGACCAGAGCTGGATGGAGGAGCACTAGAGGGGACCTCAGGCTCCTTCCCGGCAGGTGATGGATACTCTTTTGCCCAAGTACTAATGTGGACGGGAATCGTCCCAGCCATAAATACCTGAGAACCAAAGGGAGAAGAGGATTGCGATGGATTAGCCACCATTTGAGTTTGTTGTGAGGGAAAAGGCTCTTTGAGCACGACAGGAGTTCCAGGGGCACCTTTCAGCAAATGACTAACTTCAGACCTCCTTGGGTAGTCTTTGGTGTAGTGATCCTCATCATAGATAAGGAAAGGATATTTAGGCTTGCGTTTGGCACCTTCCTCTAGTGGAGGTTTAGGGGAATCCTGCTTCAGTTGTTCAGCTTTATTATTTCCTTTTCCCTTCTTTTTCCCTTTCGAGGCTTTGTCTGCCATAGTGGATTGGATGACATTCACCTCGAAAGTATTACCAGCATTGGATACAGCCTGAGAAGTATTTTCATTCAAAGCATTCAACTTTTACTTCCCAGGGTTCACAGAAGATTTCTTAGAGGGTGCATTGACAGAACCAATGACGCTGTCAACGGATGGTGTTGGCTGGGCTTTGGAAGTTCTAGGCCTCGGAGCATCAGGAAAATAATCATATAGTGTAATGGACTGGGAGTAAACCAATTCAAGGTACTAAGCAATAGCTTGCTCTTCAGTTATACATGCCCCCATAGCAATTTCCTGGGCTATCGAACCAACAAATGAAGTTGTGAACCAGTCAGTCAGAAGCTAATCGAGAATCCAGGCCTCAGCATCAGGAAAATAATCATATAGTGTAATGGACTGGGAGTAAACCAATTCAAGGTACTAAGCAATAGCTTTCTCTTCAGTTACACATTCCCCCATAGCAATGTCCTGGGATATCGAACCAACAAATGAAGTTGTGAACCAGTCAGTCAGAAGCTAATTGAGAATCCAAAACTTAATCAAACAGCGACGTCATTTCCATTCATGAATATGATCGGAGATATGCGTGGTCGTAGTCGGTTTTAAGGATGTCAGGAGATGTGTGCCCGTTTCATATTGAATCGGCAACTGAAAATGAGTTAAACATGCCATAGCTAGTGAGTTAAAATCCTGAAAAGATCCGTGAGCTAACTCAATGTACCACTTAGCAAAAGAGTCAGTGAGAGTCCGTTGAAAAAGGCGGAGTTGGATTGAATCATCAAGCCATGAGTTTGATGAAAACCATAGATGATACATCATGACATGAGCTTAGGGATCTTCTCCAGCTTTGCCATCAAACTTGGGACAATCATCTGGAATTTTGGTTGGAACCGGCGGCCAATACGGATTATGAAGAATAGATTCATTTGCCAGTTTGGACACATCCGATAATTCCATCGTTTTTAAAAAGGGTAACTAAGGATTAAAGGACATTTGAGGTTGCGGGTAGGAGCTAGCACTAGAGTTCCACCCAGCCGCTTGTTGCCCCCATTGGTTTTGTCCAGACGGACTCGGCCCATAAGGGTTTTGTCTATAGGAATTTTTCCCATAGGGGTTATAGCTGTAACTAGACGGTTGACCCTGGATTTGACCCCCAACATTCCACTGATTACCAACTTGGCATACAGGAGCAAAATATGGTTGCTGGAAATTCTGATAAGGATTTACCTGTAGTTGTTGATAATTTTGATATGGGGAAAATTGGGCTTGCCCTTGGGATTGCTGAAAACCATAAGGCGGCTGGGCTCCAAACTGAGCCTAGGAGCTAGGCTGTATTTGATAAGCAGGTTGAGATTGGGATCCAACCTGAATTTGAAGACCAGGTTGGGTCTGGATCCAAGAATGGGGCTGAAAACCGGGTGGCACTTGAGAAGCAACAATCATTTGATTGCCTGGTTGAGGAGGCCCAGACGGATGTCCTTGGGAGAACTGAGGCTGAGCCATCTGGCTAGAAGGTTGACCCAATTGAGATTGAGGTTGGCCCATTTTCCTAGAAGGTTGTGCCTGTTGGGTACTGGGTTGTCCCTGCCCAACTGAGGGTTGTTCTAATTGGCCAGATGGCTGAGCAGATTGGATAGTTGGTTGGCCTGGTTGATTTTTAGGCTGACCAATTTGTCCAAATAGTTGATTAGGCTAGATAGTGGGTTGGCCTTGCTGAACGTAAGGTTGACTGACTTGCCCAGAAGAGTAGCCTTGCTAGATACTGGGTTGACCTTTCTGAATATAAGGTTGTCCTGGATTTCCAGAAGGTTGCCCGAAATAGGTAAAGGAGGAACCACCAAAGGCCGAAGGTTGTCCCTGGAAGGGTTGTCCTTGTGGGCCTCCAGGTTGTGCTGGCAAAGGTTGTCCGTAAGGCGGCTGACCTTGATAGGGTAGCCCTTCAACATTTGCAAGCGATGCTTGACCACCATGATAAGTGGTGGTACCCCAAGAAACAGACAACAGAACTGTAACTTCAACGGTGGGTTGAGATGGCATAGGTCCAGGGTAATAGATGTGAGATCCACGAGAATCATAATAATGAAACGGATTTTGGGGATCCGGATTCCGAAGAGCTTGTACATATTGATTATATGCCCCCCCTACTAGAATGGAACCAAAAGAAGGTGGGGCACTTAGTGTGGGATTAACAACTCCCGCCGTCGGGCCACTATTGGTAGGACCAATGGAACGCCTGGCAATAGTAGTGACCACTGAAGATGTAGTGGCGGTACTGACAACAGGGGTTGAAGACGCCACACAAATAGTTGGCATGGTCGGAACAAATGTGATGGGAACATTGTGAATCTAAGGTGTAAAGGGCTCCGAAGTCAGAGGGAGAGTATGAGACCATATGGAACTTGAAAGGGGAGACCTAGAACCGATGATGTCTGCTAAAGCATTATATCTTAAAGGAAATGTGACACCAAGGGATGTAACACAGAAAGGCGAAGTTTCTGTAGGTATAGGTATTTCACTTTCTGACACAAAGGATTCTTCACCAGAGACGGGAGTCATCTCATCCATGTCGGAAGAAGACATTGGGACCGAAACAACAGGAGGAGTAATGGGAAAGTCTTCTTCGGAAGGCTCCAAAAAGGGGTTCCAATGGATGTCGTAGGATTCGTCCTCTGGGGTGCAAGAGTTAAGCGGTTGGATACTTGAGATAATAGGGAGAGTATCACTAACACCCAGAACCTCGAGAGCTGTTATAGACATATTTGGGCACTGTAACCCAAATCACATATGTCAATTAACTAAGGGCTTCTAAGTCCCTAAAAGTGTTGTTTCATACCCTAAAGGAGTAAGGTCAGCTGATTACATCATCTCCCAAAAGTTCTCCATGAAAAACTACTTAGAACTGGTCAAAGCTGTACCATCTCACTTGCTCCATGGTTAGGGTGTGATGCATCACACCTACTACAAACGGGAGGTGCGATGCATACTAAAAAGTCCTTCTATAGGGTGCGATGAGCGAGAATATACAAATGGCAAAGACATTTTGCTAAGTGGATGATCAAGGAATCTTCTAGAAACTTCTCAGATGACACTTGCCTCTCAAAATTCACCCAGGCATGAGTAAGAGATCAATGAAATCTCCAAGTGGAACCAAGAAATATCAGTGGAATGACACTAATAAAAAACCCAGAGTTGACTCACACCTCTCCAAATATCTATATATGGATCCCTCATCCCAGAGATCTAGAGGTTGGAGGCTGGAATCTTGTATTTTGTAAGGAAGTACTGTTAGTTTCTTTGTGGAACATCATAGTGTTGGGTGATCTAAGATTTTCATGAGGTGAATAAGGGCTTTCATGCTGGGAGGATGATGCTGGGTCAGATCAATGGGTTGTAATCCTCTCTTCTATTCTTTCTATCAATAAAGCTATTTGAGTTTTCCTCCACATTCTTGTATGTTTGAGTTGATATATGCAATTTGTTTGGTCAATATATATCTAGTCCTATATTGTTTATGATTGTAGATCTCTGTGCTTTAATGGTATCATGCTGCTTTGAATTTACAGGTGCTCTTTGAAGCGAGGTAATGAAGGAAGGAGCGACAAAGATCTGTCAAAGGGGAGAGGAAACAAGTAAGGAGCCAAGCGAAAGACTGAGGTTGGTACTCTCTACTTCTCTCTCATCTACTTCCATTAAAGGAAAACACAAGTAACTTTAGTTTGTTTGTTTCTAAGATAGCTACCCATCTTAGTGGGACTAGCAGCTCTAAATGGACACTAGATTTCCTGATAACAAAATGGCGACTCCGATGGGGAGCGAATAGCTTGTTTGCTTGTCTATATTTGTTTACTTTATAAACTACAGACGGAGCCTAAAGTTAAGCCAGCTAGCCTTCGAACTGCATTTTCTATGTAAGTGCAAAGTAGATCAATGTTGCTTCAGTCCATCTCCGGGTTTTGTTTATAAACTGAACAATTGATTTGAAAATGTCCTAATTGCCCTAGTGGTGGCTCAAGTAACCTCATTAGATCAGCCCGTATGATTTGCATTTACTGATTATCATTAGCTTGGCCTAAATCCCTGAACTAAGCTGCAAACTGTGACCAAAAACCAAGTTTAAGTCTTGCCCCTAGACCACCGCACCTTCTCCTCTTGGCAATTTGGATGCATCGCACCTCTCGTGTGCAGTAGGTGAGATGCATCCTTGTTTCCCTATGTTACAGGTGCAACGATCAGATAAGATTGTTTCTGCCTCCAGATTTTGGTTTTTTCTTCACCCTCTTTAGCTTTATTCAGGAGTTTTTCTTTCTGTTATCAGTATACCACTATGGAAACCCCCTTCCTTTTCACTATTCAGCCTCCATTGTACAAATAATTGTGAATGTTTTTATGTATTGTTCGCCATTTACAATTCTCTTTTACAAAGAAGTAGCTTAATCGAGTTGTCATCTTTTGATTTGGAAGTGTCGCAAGTGTCGTTTTCAGTCAAAGAGAAGAATCCTACTCTTCTTGATAGTCTATTACACTGTTACTCTTGTATTTGATTTGAATTAATAGTATTTCAATTGTCGAAAGTAGTTTTCAATTCAAAATTGCAAAGTGTTGTCATAGTCTTCCTTTCGTCTTTTGAAGAGAAAATTGTTAGTACTGTCGCTTTGAAAACATAATTCAGATTTGTACTTAGCATTCATTTTGTCATTCACACATTAAGAAAGCGGAAAACAAATACATGCATGTGCATTTGCATTTAAACTACTTTCTGATTTTGATTTAGGATAGTGCATCTAGTGTGTGCTCTCTGCTCTATGCTGAAATAATTTCACTTCTTTTTCCTTAGTAGCAAGGATTTTCATTGAAAAAAAAGAATAAATGAATGTTTATCATATTAGATTGCATTTTAGGAATTTGTATATATACATCATGCAGTGAACCTTAAAGGAAAACTTCTTAAGAAAGATCAACTGTAAAATAAATTCAATGAACATAAAAACGCTTTGGAACCTAATGCACAACATTTAGAAGTCTAGGCAAGAGACGTATACTGACGTCGTAAATCCTAGTAACTATCACTTTCATCGTAGGTTGGGTGATTCCTCTTCTTTGAGACGACAAGTGCTAGTATGGACTTGTGCTCCCATGTACCGTTGAGTATATATTGGGAGACCACAATAGGCTATATCCTTTATCCTTAGGAAGCCGTGTTTGCTACCCTATCGATCTCAATGCATTGAACACAGCATTCGGGAAGATTGATTGTCGTACCGTAAAAAGTATTCTGCAGTTTTGTGATTGGTTTGGTAATCCCTCTGTCTAGATTTCCAGAGTAGTCTCTTTTGTTCCTTTTTAGACTTTTTAAAGGAAAATGTCCATCTGAGCACTTATCACTTCAGGCTCATTAAAAATTGAAGGCAACTAGAGTCCTCTTTAGCTTTTTCTCGACTCTTAAAAATTGAAAAAGCAAGATGTGTCAAAGCGTCATAAAATTTATTTTAATCGGAATAGCGCCATTGTTCCCTCGTTGGTCTTAGGTTGAGAAAATGGAGTCCACCAACCAAGGATTTCCCCTTGGGGGAAATCCTAGTCCTTTCTCCTCTTGGGGTGATGTTGGTGCACCTCATATGGCCACATTGTCCCTTCCAGGACTGACAATCGAATTGCCAGTATGGCTCTTCTTGACCTCTGTCATTTAAAGCATCGTGATTTGTGAACAATCAAGTCATAAACTAGTTGATGTTAGAGTTACCCCCCAACCTTCTACTTTGTTTGTTTCTCCCTCTCCTTCTTCCTCCTCACTTGGTGAAGCTGGTAAAACTAAAATCCAAGTAACTAAGAAGAAGAAGAAAGGGAAGGAGAAGAAGAAGAAGGATCTAAAGGAAAAAAGGGGCAACCATACATATATCTAGCGAAAATCCACACACTGCACTATCCAAACCTAAATCTCCATGTGTCATTTGCAAAGGGAACCACTATCATCAAGATTGTCCTTGCATCCCACCGATCTTAAGGGACTGGTCGCCCCGCTTGCACAATTCGGTGTCCTCAACCTCTGATGATCATGTTGAAAGTACACTGTCAACCAGTGAAAATGAATTCTCTGGATAGAAAGGAAAATATAAATTTCCTTGTAGACTGTGTGAAGGCAATCATGCCATCCACCGTTTTCCGTTCTTAGATGAAGCTAAAAGAGTCTTGGATAACCGTCATGCTTCACCGCTACGGCTTCCTCCTGGATACAAGAAACTCTTGCCGAGTCCATCGCTAGTTGAAAATCCAACTGACACACTTGAAGCATCTATCATTGAAGATAAACCCTCTGAGTTACACTGGACCAAAGTCAACAAGTCGAGATGGCAGTCGACCCAATCTTGTCTTTGGAAGGTCCACCTTCAGATGATACAGTCAACAAAGAGAATGAGAACGACACCATTCAAATCCTCTTTGTAAGCACAAAATCTGATGAACATGGGGGCAATCTACCCATTCATTTACCGCAGAAAGGAAGTTCGTCAGAGTCATATCCGGCTGTTTATTCGGTCCCACCTCCAAGAAACCTAGTCGTTTCCTTCGACTGGAATCTACTAGGCAGACCCCGTCAACCATCTAATGTACCATTTTGAATCATTGTACAAGCTTACAAAATGGTCATGGTTGGTACTATCATAGATGAAGGGGCTTCTGTGAGTATCATTTCCTCAATTTCTTGGAAAGTGCTTGGTTCGCCATCACTTCTACCTGAGATGCGAAATCTGACAGGCTTTGACAAAGGAACCAGTCGACCGTTAGGGATCCTTCCAAGTTTTCCTATAACTTTGAGAAGGAATACCATCTACCTAAACATAATGGTAGTCCAAGGACCTTTAGATTACAATCTACTCCTTGGGCATGACTATATTTATAACATGGGAGCCATTGTCTCCTCGCTCTTTCGAGTGATGTGTTTTTCGCATGAAGGCAGAGTGGTCTAGCTCCTATACCAGCTTTCATTCCCCGGCTCACACATAGCTAATAGTCAAATACCATCCCTAACTGGTATTTTTGCGCAAGGAATGTCTCATCAATCCCCAATCCATCCACCTGATGAACGCGAGTAATTCGGTGATTGTGACTAAAACCCAGGGGGCATGCACCCTGGTCTGCTTCAACAGGAAAAATTCAGGTATAGGGTAGGTTTCCGTGGAGGATATATGACTAGTCTGATACAACCATCCATTTAGGAAAATGGGGTTAGACCATAATAAGATACCTTCGTTAAAAGGTAGGCCTTTCCCGATAGAACAAATGTTTGTCTACAAATTGAAGGGCAACCTGGAAACTCTACTTCGCTATACCTGGGGGCATGCAAACCTTTTTGCATGAAAGTGAAAAGCGACCATTTATTTTCTTAGTTTGTAGATTCTTAACCCTTTAAACTCATAGGATTGGTCGTTCCTAGCTTACATAAAGAAAGGATGCGGAGCAAAGTTTCGAATGGTGCAAGCTCCTTAAAAATTGAACCTATCGATGAGACATCCTTATTATATGACTGGCACGGGCAGTTTTACGCAAAGTTCAAGCTCGTTAAAAATTAAACCTAGCAATGAGAAAATGTTCCACCAGAGTTTAAGCTCATTAAAAAATGAACCCACCTCTGGTAAATAACCATTGGAAATGCATTATCATCAGCTTTTGAGCCTTGGTCATGTTCTTACCATGACCTCCACTCTGTTTTAGCCGATCATACAGCTCCATTTGATTGTTTACCCCTTTTGAGGAACAGTTGTGATGAGTGATTCTGTTAGCCATCCTCTTGACATTGCCGTGATTGGAAAGTTCCAAACCTTACCTGGAACCAGCTTCTACCCGAAAATATCACTCGTTCCTCAAAAAATGAGTCTCCTTTAAGCTCTTTTCATCTGACTCGTAAAATATGAAAATATTGCCAAGCAATTGG
>APFE031708715.1:0-16414 GCA_000404065.3 Pinus taeda
GTGGTGGTGGTGGTTAACGTCCACCGAAACCAAACAATGGTCTATCGAACCTAAAGAAACAAATTATTTATTTTGATTTAACATTTTATTCCTTTGCTCAAAAATTTTGGAGAGAACCCTTCCAATCTCACTATAATTTTGACATTGTAAAAGTCTAGGAAGGTCAGTATTGTAACAAAGATTGTGAAACTGAAATCTAATGTGGTTGTACACAGGGCACTCTAAGAGGAAGTGGTTTTCATCATTGATGTTCCTATTCTCACATATATGGTAGATCCTTTCCATGCATGGTGATTTAGGAAATGCCCAACAACTTGTTTCACTATAAAGCTCATGAAAATTCGTTCATACTATATTAATTTTATTACATTAGTTAACTTATATATATTTTTTTAATATTGTGAGATACGATAATATATACCTGGTCGGATTAGTCTCGATGCCTAATGTGGATTATAAATACTTTTGAAAATGAGTTTTCAAAGAAAGTTAAAACGTACAAAATTGAACCATAGAATTATACCTCTTTTCCTTGTAAAAAAAATTTAGAAGTCGGACTTCATAGCTGGAATGTGGTGAGGAGTTCATAGATACCAAAACATTTAGATGGAAGTTGTAAGGATTCTTTTCAGAGCTAATATGTTTTTGCATTCCATTCTCCATCGGTTTGTTTCATGGAAAACTATTCTAATCTACCCAAAGTAATTTGAATACTTTTTAGAATGGGTTACATATAATTTCTATTTATCTTTTATTTTCTATTTATTTTATGACAAATTTGGAATCTTTAATAATTTGATTTTTTTTATATTTTTCATTTCTTTTGCATTTAATATTTTCTACTTATTCTAGGACCAATTTGGAGTTTCCAATAATTTGATTTTTTAATATTTTTCATTTCTTTTGCATTTAATATTTATTTTTTAATATTTTTCATTTCTTTTGCATTTAATATTTTCTACTTATTCTATGACCAATTTGGAGTTTCCAATAATTTGATTTTTTAGTCTCTAATAAGGTCCACAGAGTAAGGAATCGTGAATTATGCCTTAGAATTTCTTCTCAAACTCGGAGTTTACCTTATAACCATATAGTGATTTTCATAAAATCAGAGAACTGAGAATATCCCTGACAGGGTACCGAGATAAAGAATAGGCATAACAATGATCTTTTCCTTTTCCATTCTATAATGGTCTTGAAATTGTTAACCATCAAATCTATAATAATGGTGAAAAATTCATGTGAAAGGAGAGAGTCATGAAAAATAAAGTGATTTCGTTACCCACCAGAGGGAATATAGAAACACAACCATGAAACCATGGATTTCATTTACATTAGCATCATTCACTAATTTCAAACACAAAATCTATGAGAAGAGGTTTATTCCAATACATTGCCATGTATTGGTTCCTAATCTATTATAGTTTTACTTTTTCCTTTTAAATAAAAATATTTTTTAATGCTTCTCCCAAGATTTACTTAATGCACACCCATTAGGTTGATCCAGCCTCCTTTCAATCCATTTTCTCCCACATTAATAGGCTTTTCTTTTAGAGCGAGCCATAGGGTGACCTTCGACTTACTTAGTCCATTATGCATCTAACCGACTACCAACACCATGACTTAATGGCAATAAAGTCCTCCTCCATCTTTGATTTATAAGACAACTTAACTGTGAATTTTTTAGAAATGGCATTTTTTGACCATACAACGATATACTTGCTACCAGGGTCTAGGAAAACAAGACGGGCTGCGGGGCAGCTAGTCCCTGCCGCAGCCCACAGCCCGCAATATGCTGAGTAAGTTTATATGTTGAGCAATGTTTGACAATGCACCTGCACCTGCACCTGCATTGAAGACTTCTGCAGAGAACAGAGTTGCTAAAGCAACTGCAAAAGCGGAATTAAGCTTCTTTCATGAATGTCAAGATCTGGACAGCAGAGAGCCGAGAGTGATCTTGCACAAAGAAACCAGGGCGTCTTAACAGAGAGCTGAGACTCATCGTCTTTGATCAACACTCGCCCCATTGTTTCCATCAGTGTTTTGAGTTTGATATCGGCCACCGTTTTCTTATCGATTGTTATTGTATTGGCGACTACCTTAAATCGACTGAGTGAAATTACGACTCCAATTCTCAGCACTCTGAAGGGATAATGGCGTAACTGGAATTTGTACTTTAATAATGGTGGTTGAGAAAATATAGAGATCTCATTTTTATACGAAGTATGCTACAATTATTTTGTAGAAATCTACTCATAATATTCAGCATTGCCTGGTAAGACACATGGGCAAAAACTATAAGCAATTCCCATACTTGAACCTTTCTGAAATTGCGGCCATGAAATTTTTGTAAAATTTATGTGCCCATTAATCGATTTAATTAGCCGTAGAATTTGTTCTCTATTTAAATTTTGTGAAGTCGAAATCTCAGTAGCAATATTAAGCATACGAGGACTAACTTCACTCTTTCAAATTATTTTATTGCACACAAACTTTAATGTGCTTGGATATATAGCTATAGAATAAGCTTCGAATATTGCATTTCTGAGGACCGTAGGTTTTCAAATTAACGTGTGTTGTTTCATTCTCAGCCGGTCCATGTGCATGCAAGAGACACCTGGCTGAACATTGGGAAGGTGAGTTGAATTATGAGTTCGCGTAGACAAAATAGTCCCAAGTTTGCTCTGCCACAAAGGCCAAGAGATCCAGACGCTCAACTGATTAAGAAAGTTAGGGTGCATGAATGCCCTGTGTGTCACAGAAGTTTTTGGTAATGAGGCGACCCAAATGAGCAAGACGCTCCATAGCTTGGGCCACTTGCTTGGGCGGAGCCGCCTGCGAAGACTCAGAATCCCCTTGCTGTTGATATTGGATATCTCCTCTGTATTCATAGCTGGCAGTGGCAGCAGGGTCACCCTGCTCCTCTACCAAATTGCCCAATAGAGGCGATGCCCCAGGACTCATGAAGCTCGTCGACGGTGAGGATATGTTGGGGCTTGGCTGCTGCTGCATATTGTATATTCAAATTATTCACCTTCCTCTCGCCAACTTCGAATCTCAGAGTAGTTTTGTGTTAAACTCTGTCTGTCTTTCCAAACGGAGTTATTTCTTCTGGTTGAGTCTCAAGTAATTGTTTCAACGGGATTGGAATACTGCAGGGTAGCAGAACCGAGACGTTCGATCTGAACGTGCCTGCTGAAGATGCAAATAATTGTACTCAATTGCAGCACAGTTCTGCAGTTTCTGCCAATTTAGGGGCGGATTCTACCAGTGGCACCTTCTTTTTTATGGGCACAAGCCAGGTAACTATAATAACATTAATAACTGGTTGGGTTTTAAATTATAAAATCGAATTTTATTACTTCAGATTTAGATTTAGACATTTCAACGGAGAAAACAGTTTCAATAATGTTCGAATGTACTTGAATCCAGATTTACAAATATAATCAGTACAAGCATCTTCTTTGTTTAGTTCAAGGATTTGATTAAATAAACTTAACGAGTATTGCCTTCCAAAGTTCCATTCTGCACATTTCCTGTCTTCAGGAAATAGAATTTGTGAAGTGTGTTGTTTCATTCTCAGCCGGTCGATGTGCATGCAAGAGACACGTGGCTGAACATTGGGATGTCATGCTGGGATGTTTGAACATGTGCAAGGCAGTAGCTTGCATAAAAATGAATCGACCAGAATCGACCAGAATTAGCAAGGAAAGCAGTGGGCGGACTTCTCCTCGACAGAGTCCCAGACACAGTACAAAATCTATCATCTACGCTTGTCAAGCTCGACCTTTCTAATAATTACTTAGAGGTATGATGTTTTCAAGAATGTTCCTTATTTGTATACCCGGGACGAATCTTTGATGAAGATTTAATTGTATATTGCAGAGCTTGCCTGAATCCCCGATTGAAGAAGCCAAAAAGAAAATTGAGGCGTTGTCGCAACTAGCTTCTCAGAAGAACGCCTTCCTGAAGCTAGACGTTCTCCCACATAACAGATAACAGGAAAGTTCTGCTTCAATTGAAATTACTTATGAGAAAATTGCATTTGTTTTTTAAGTCGTCACTGAAGCTGACATAAAGCGCAAAATGCTTTAATACTGAGGTTTTCTGGTGAACTTTTAATAGGAATGATCCCATTTTTGAAATCAATTGTTGAACTTTTAATAGCAATGATCCCATTTTTGAAATCAATTGATTTCACCTATCTGATTTTTGAGTTTTGAGTTCTGATAACGGCGGTACTCAACTGTTTATAATATCTAGATGTGTAAACTTCCCTCACGAACCCGAAAGACCTTTCGCCTGTTTTTATTAGACTCTTTTCGCACCAGGTTATTTTTAGCACTCACGTTAGAAAATCTAGTTACTTAGAGTTTTTTATTTATACATGATTAAATTGCTTCCTTTAAGAATTAGAAAAACGGGTATGTTTATTTACAGTGTGCTTTCTAATTTATTTGTCAGTATATTGCTTCCTTTAACTATGGTGAAAAATAGCTGGGAGGCATAAGGTGTATTTTATATGTTAACTATATAATCTGTGACGAGGCTGGTGAATCTTACTCATCTGGACCTTCATTCAAATCAGCTTAAATTGCTGTCGGATTCTGTAGTTTAGAGCAGCTTGCAAATAAATAGTTCAAGCCGGGTCAGTGCGCCATTCATACACAGCGCAGCAGGGGATGAAACAAACGGGCTCCTTCTTCCAACAGGTAGTTTGATAATTTTCAGCTTTTGCTGTTGATGTTAAAATAAATTTAGTTATCCTTCAATTTACAAGGATAGTGTTTTCAATGCATCTATAAGTTGTATGCTAATATGCTTCATGCTTGAGAAACTCTGCATTTGCTTGAACCTGGGACAAAGAATAACGATTGTCTCTTGTTACGTTAGAATGCCAGTTGTGAAGATACCTCAGATTTGAAATAAAGAACTGGGTTTCGCTTGGACCTGCTTGGACCTGCTATGTTGGAGCTGGCAAGATCAGGCGCTGAGGCGCCTGAATCTCCTGCTACTGACTGGCTATCAACGCCTGCATCCAAGACTGCTATGTCCTGGTGATCAAAATCCGAGACTGCTATGTCCTGGTGATCAAAACCTGATTGGGGCATATGTGATGCTGCAAGGCAAAACAATAGTTATTTCTCTCAGAAAATTTGGGTGAGTTATATTTTGTGCTCTCTTCTGATTTTGATGTAAAAACAGTAGATCTGAAATTCTTTACCGAATCACCGAACATAGCTTTTTACCTTTGGATGTGTCTGTCTCAGACTGAGGAGCTGAGGAGCTGCCGGCCGAGACTGAGGAGCTGAGGAGCTGCCGGCCGAGACTGAGGAGCTGCCGTGAGGAGCTGCCCTTCCGCTTCCATTCCATCGAAACTGCGGGTTGATCAACTTGCAGGTCGGCTCTTATGAAGATGCGATCACCGCCCCTATGCTCGACAGCACATATCCAGCTGCCAACTTCAACGATGGGCACTTCAACATGCATGCAGACTTGGAAACTTAGAAAGTTCGCTGATATATCACGCTAA
This sequence comes from Pinus taeda, assembly GCA_000404065.3. NCBI lineage: Eukaryota > Viridiplantae > Streptophyta > Pinopsida > Pinales > Pinaceae > Pinus > Pinus taeda. The sequence goes on from APFE031708715.1 coordinate 5,534, forward strand.
CATTTAATGTTAGCGAATTAATGCTAATGCAATGTTAGCATTAGTTTACATGTTCAGAAAATTGATTCAATCCATATCTTAAATCAAGATTTATCCTAAGTTTGCCCAGATCGTCGCCTCGATATGAGGCCAAATAAGATGAACATGGCTGTCATTGGTTAAAAAGCACTGGGAAACATAAAATATGCAATAATATAACGCGGAACTTTGGTTTAAGGCAAAAGAGGCAAAAGAATTTTGTTGTTTGGCGGGCCAAACTAATGCCCACCGACCAAAACTGATTACTATAGTCCCTGCCAGGCCTGGAGGGCAGGGACTAATAAGAGAAGAATGCATGAGAATGTGAAGTTTTTGCATTGGGATGCTTTGTCACTTGTGACGCTTCATTCTTGATCTGATTTACTACTTCGAGATCCCAACTGATTTACTACTTCGAGATCCCAACTCTTATTAGAATCAAGTTTGGCATTGGAAAAAATTATATGTTGTATTTATGTAGCACTTTTGGATAATCACTCAGGACTTTTATTATTTAATCAAAAGTATAGAAAAAATTGATTGATGTAAATATTTATTTTTGTCGATAAATGAAACAAAAAATAGCTTTTCTTTTTTAACACACTTGAGAATGTGTTAAGAGTTGCCCAGTGGAACATAACTATTAATTATCGGGAAGTTGTTGGAATTGGATATGCCCCCAATAAAGGAAAAAAAAAAATCTCCCTTTTCTATTATTGTCCAAGTGAATAACAAAAGATAGCCCCAAAAAAAGAACACGAGATGGCTTGAGATAAAATCCATGAAACTGGTTTAGTGTAGGAATACTGTGGGAGTGAAAAACAATGATTCCTAAATATAAATATAACTAGATAGAAAGAAAGACTCATTTGAACCCAAGAGAATTAAAGCATGAAGTGGCTAAATATTCGTGAAATTGTTTTGTTGTCATGAAGGTGTAGAGCTCAATGGTAGTTGGTTGTGAAAGCTAGTGTAGAGCTCAATGATAGGTGGTTGTCAAAGTTAGCCCATTGTTGCTAGGACGATTGGAGCTTTTACATATTTCTAGGAAGAGATTAGATAAGTATCTTATTCTATTTATACTACTGTTTATTGAAAGTGAATAATTTAATTTGTATTTGTGTATTTATTTTGGGAAAGTAACTCAGAAATATACGGATAGATATGGTATTTGTTGTAGCCTGCACTATGATTTAGTGTACAATGTAAAAGCCTGTATAGGGTAAAGGTCTGTACGAGATAATTAAATACATGTGGATTTAGGTAAGTATTAAAAGAAATATGACATAGTTTCAATTAACTCTACAAGTCTATTTTCATGTTCAATATTAAAACAATGAGTATGGTATGGTATGGTATAGTTAACGAAATAATATAGAAAGAAAAAGATGTATATAGTAAGCTATAATAAAAATTGAGTCTCGGCTAGTTATCTTCAAGATTTTGTAAATAGGTTTAATGTAAACCAATTCTTTTACATAATAATTGTATACCCTAATTATATAGGCTGTAGAAAAATCATGGTAGTTCCCATGACAAGTTCCGCTCTACTACAAAAATAATTTATAGAGGAAACAATTCTTTCTCATTACTGGAAACTATGGTACAAACTCCATAAACTTTAATGAAAATAAATTTTTTGAGAAAAAAATTATGATTTGGACAGTAAAGAAATTTCTTTTACAGATAAAAATGAGCTTTGTGAGGAAGATTGTGATTATTATCTTTTACCTATTTCTACACAAAAACACTAGTTAAATATTGCATATAAAGAATTTCGATAGTAGCGTGTTCCTCTAAACATATTACAGTAATGCATTTTAATTAATAGAAGATCTTAAAATTGATTAATCAAGTGAAAAATCTGTGGACATAGTCTTTAGGAAAGTCCGTGGGATGAGGCAAGGCCAAATAACATGCTTTAAAAGGATTTCATATAAATATTGTAATGTTATCCAGAAGAGAGAATACATGAAGCATGACTAAAAAACACTACAGTGTTTCAAAAATATAGGACACTCGAGTTCGTTGGCCGCAACAAAAAAATAGAGAAGGAATATATATATATATATATAATTCTTTTAAACTCTCTAAGATTTTCAATCAAATGAAGAGCTTGTCAAAAATGAAACATTTTCTTTAAGGTCATCATAAACTATGAGTCATCTAGTCTCAAATAAAACAAAATGGCCTTGGCTTCACAACTAAAGAACCGTGGAACACAAGGAAAACCTATATTAGAAAGTGAGCATTTTCAAGTCAAAGGATGACCCCAGGAAGAGAATCCTTCCTCAAGATAACTACCATGATCCCAAGGGAAAGAGGAAAGCTGCAATGACCACGATAACATTAAAATGATCGGAATTTTGCATACATGCACAAAGAATGACTCAAAATTTGACATAATATTTACAAGAGGAAATAAGACAAATTTATCTTATTTGTAGAAAATTAACAAGGAATGTTAAAAAAATATAGAAGCGAGTAGAAGAGTTGGCATAGGGTCAACAAAGGAGGTCATTACTTGGTATTTGGACGCATAAATTGGTACATGTGTCACTTGGAAACTAGGGAACTATTGATGGTGGTGGACCCACCGATATTTAGGGGATCTCTCTGATATGAACACCCAACTAGACCTCATATTGTTTGGAGTAGGAGTCCCAACAGTGGGTGGTAGTGTAATTCCTTGACAATGGTAGTGCGTAGAGAAAGTTATGATAAGTTTGGGTGAGAGAAAGTGTGTGACCCTATAAAGAGTCAAGTGAGATTCATGAAAGTTCTAACACATTGAGGGGAAAAATAAGTGTGCCATTTAGGAGCCTAAATAGTACGCAGATTGAAAGGAACAAATGAGTGGAATGGAACCACAAGCTAAAATGCAGAATAGTCCAAAAATTGAAGTGATGAGTTAATCCACCAACACACATTAAACATGCTTTGTAAAAATGCATACAGAGTATTTCATAAGCATATCCATATGTTAAATAAAATACATTGCAAACAAAACCATATTAGTTTAACTACATTAACAACATATGCAGGAAAGCATGTTGGTTCTCATATTATTATTATAAGTGAAAGTTCTATCCATACATTCACCATTGATTACCACTAGCCCCAATAGTTGAACACTATAGTCAAGAACACATGTTCCTCCAAAGAAGTATACTCACTCTATGCTATCGAGAAACCAAGTCTCTTCACAACACTCCCAAGCCTTTTCTAGTCCTAAGCCCAACCAAACGCTAGCCTCCCAAAATATTATTCTCTGAGTTATCAGGTTCTATGTATAACAAAAGGTGGAGTTATCCTTGACATTCCCCTTTTTGAATCTTTGACTACCCTCATGACTCTTACACTTCTATACAAGTAACTCATTACATAACATGATGACTTTTCACACTCTACTAATGGAACTTGAAATTTCACTTATATTATATTTACAAATAATATTACACTCAACATGTACCCATGTAAAAAGAAATAGGCTAGAGATAGCCTAACAAGACAAAACACTATGATCCTGAAGTTTAAGGAATGACCAACTCACCAACCTCCACTTGATGATTCTTGGGCACGTATTGATGCCACACTTGTTAGTGGGTGATGGTGTCTTTCTGGAAGCGAACTCTTGCCTCCATGGCATCTAGTTATATGGTCATGGAGCCCTTATCCAACTCGTTTTGAAGCATGAGTAGCATGGTGTTGACATTGACAGGTCCACCAATGTACTTATACATGTTGTGTGCATTCAACTATTGGAAAAATATGATAATAATGAGAGGGGGGTGAATCAGTATTAAGGTTAATTTTTACTTCTTTATGCCATTTTACTTTTCTTACTTCAAATTGGCATCCAACCATATAACCATCAGCGGGATATAATATGGCGGCATCATAAACTCAACACACAAGAAAAAAACCATAAGCATCATACACATAGACACAAGGTTTCTCACGTGGAAACCCTTTCAGGAAAAAACCACAAAGCTTGTTTTTTTTATTTATCTAAATAGGAGCACTTACTCTATTACATCAATCCATTTATGAGAACCCACACATGGGAAGCACCAACTCCCTCTATTTGTAGACACTTGTTAAGCTTACCAGAAGCACCATATGAGGCACCAACCTCATGGATTTGTTACAAGCACCAACTTTCAACTCCTTGGATTTAGGCAAGCACCAACTTGCAGGATGCATCAACCCCCAAGCCTTCCCAAGCTCCATTAGAGATTAAATCACCAACTTCCGGATTGTAGGCAAAAACCCACAATCAAATCATAATTCGTTCTTCATTGTAAATGGAAACTACTCTGTATGATCTCAGTTTTATTCCTCTTCTCACTCTGTTGCACTTTACAACTCTCTACAACACTCTTCAATGTCCCTCACATCTTCTCAATAACAAGCACTCATCGCAGTCCTTCTAGCCCTATGATCTCTTCTCTTCATCAGTAGTCACTGAGCTCTCAACTTCTCTTTCTCCACAACACATTGTCTTTTCTCACCCTCTCTTCACACAACAAAGGCTCAACTCTTGGCCTTTTGCTCATAGAAAATCATAGGCACCTTCGAAATTTCACATAGGGAAAAGAAAACTCACAACATTTACACACAGAGAACATAGGCACTTAGCCTCACACTTTGAGTGCTGCTCTCGAGGTCACTTTCTTTTTGCTTAGTCACTGTTGGAATTTACACACAAAACTGTCCCTCAGTTAACATCTCATAGTAGTGCACTTACTCAGAGATCTTTTTTCTTGGTTCTATGGCAACAATACTTCTTTCCCCCACCATTCTCAATCGAGCTCCTAGGTTTTTTTCCTCTACTTTTCACCGTAATCAATGTTGTTGTATTATCCTTGTTTAACACTATGCATTGTACTTAGGCATGGCCCTGCATTTTGTTGTATGCGTCAGACATTGTCTTTGCCACTGGATTCACTTGAGAATAGGCCTTTGACCGTCTTCACTATTTTCTCGATACTGCAAATTAATTCTCAGTCCACCTGCTTACTCATGCTAGGAACACTCCTCTCGATACTACAACTCTCCCATCACTAAACGTATCCATGATGAAAATTTAATCTTAGTCCACCCACACACTTCACTAAGACTTGCCACTTGTCTTCATGGATTACAATACTTCAACATGGATTTTTTGTTTTGCATTTATTTGTGTAATGCTTTCACATGATATATCTAATGACAAACTCCACTACCTTTGCATTTAATCTTCAGCTGTAAATCCATCTAGTCTTCAAAGTCTTGTACTATGATAATGGATAATTCACACCATAGTGCTATATCGGAGCTTCCACATCATAGCTTTACAGTGGTGCAATGTTCCACATTATCAATCTTCAATCTCCTATATTCAATCCCCTTTCGATTAGCCCCTTGATGTATCTCAGCCATAGGACCGGGTGTCGTGACCAAGCGCCAACCATATCAAAGCCCCATTATCAATAATTTTCATTTGTGCCACTGTCCCAGTAACACAAAAATGTTGGTCACTAATCTCTGATTTGCTAGCTCCCTACTGCTTAGCCCTTGCCACACACTTCTCACCATAGGATCAAGGGCAGTGACTGGGGCTTGGCCTGAAGGCACTAAGGCCTATAGACTCCTGTCAAGGAGCCTTTTTCCATTTATAAAATGTCACGCTCTTGGTTTGTTGTCTTTCCTATAGACCATGTGCTTACCATGTCAGAGACCCTGATCGATGATTTCCACTTTATGACAATGTGTTGTCCATAAAAAATCGTTGATTATCGATTACCAATAGGCCCCTCTATTCAACCCTAGCCCTTGGTTCCATAATACTTTGTGATTGTGTGCTAACCCCCATGTTGGAGCCCTTTAATCAATGATTTCAAAAACTGGCCAATGTGCTAACCATCACAAACCTCTGATTGTTGATTGACAATAGGTGATAATGGAACCATCTATTAAGGCTTGGACCTTAGTTGCCTTAAGCCATCACAGCCATCTGTTATCCCGCGTCCTAAAAAATTTTCATTGTGCCACATGAGTCAACCATTACAAACCTCCAATAACTGATCGATGATGTGACATCACCACTCCCACGTGGCACTTCCTAGCTCGTGAGATGTGTCACTCATATTTTTCCAATTTGGCCATCCATAAACATTGAATAGCCTACCATGTGTCCCTCGATACTATGATATCATGCTAATGTAAGTGCCCACATGTCCCTTATCGGAACTAATCAGATCCTGCCATTTGTCCTCATCGGAGCTCCTTCAATGGTACCTTTTGTCCTTATCGAAGACAACTAGACTATGTAATGTGTCCTCATATAGCTTCCATGTGTCCTTTATCAAACCTAATCGGATGCCTCCACGTTTCCTCTTAGAGGAGAGAGAAAGAGGCACATCTATCCTTCTTTTGCATTAAATTACTTTGTATTTTTCCCTTTTTCCTTCCCATCGATTTAAAAAATGATTCCTCAATTCCTAAAATTTTAAATCCATCAGCGTTTACTGATCGGCGAGTAGGAATCACTATGCGATGCACCTGGATCCTTTGATTTGTGGGACTTCCGATATGCGAGATCTTTTCTCTGCGAGACTTCTGATATGCGTGATATCTAATCGCTAATCAACAATTCATAATGTTGTGCATTGCTCCTTGGGATCCTCTGACCTGCAATTTCTGGGATGGATTAGCCTCTAATCTCTGATATCTGATCTCGTTGGACCTTCTATTTGCGGGACTTGTGATATGTGGGATTCTTCCTTGCTTAAGGCTTTAAAACCCTGAACTTCAGTAAGTGATAAAATTTGACCCACAAGTACATTTATAGACTTCCTCATATCATTGGAAAGATATTCTAGAGAAATTTCTAATGGGAGGGGTTGATTAGCCATTGAGCCCACATGATACCTTCAAATATGGCTCCAACCTCACTATCAATATTTTGCTCCTCAACTCGTCAGACAACTAGGAATCACATCCACAATGTGTCCTTAGCATGAGGCCTAAAGTTCCCATGGATTTCCATCACTGTAATCATCATTTTATGGATTTTCCAATAAGACTACTACTATGATGATTTTTTACATGAAGCCTACAAGTATCATGACATTATTCCCAAGCCATCGATGCCTTCATTTGTTGCAACAAGCAAGCGAGCTTGTCTAGTTGACATCAATGCCAACTCTCCTGCCACTTGTTAGGCAAACCAACTACCCAACACAACTCATTAGCATGACTGTTGACATCAATTCCAACACACATACAGATGCCTTCTCAAGGCCACTCACCATGCACACAATGTCATTTGTCCAACAATTTGCTCCTTTGGAATTGATAGAAACACACCATCCTTTTCTCCAAGTAATGGCCAAACCTCAAGCTGGTTCCAAACATCTCATGGCATGAGACACCAATACCCTTCTTTCCATAAAAATTTCTCCACAACTTTTACCCCCCTTTGACATCAGTGCAAAGGGGCTACAAGGTGCCTTTCTCTCCCCATGGTCTCACTAACTGTGAAGACTAGAGTCTAGTTGTTGGGATGTGCATTCTCTCTTGCAAACCTCTCTGGCAGGGCTATCATTTTTGCTGCTCCATAAACTGGGAAAATTTGATATGTTCCCCCTCAGTGGATACTTCCTCTGATTTGTCCTTCCAGTTTTGGACACCTTATGGCTACTAGATCATCACTCTATCCACCAATACATCTTTTATATAAAAAACATCGATACCCATTAAAATGCACATGGCATTGTTGTTGCTACAAATACCAAGTTATAATGATGCATTTCATCTCGCCCTTCTTTCTACTGCTACTGCTTCCAAGACTTCGCTCGTTCTTTGAGAATCTCCACTTTTTCCTTAGAGATCATTCTCATACTATGGGGACTACTTCACAACTCATACCAATTGCATCAATATAAATGATACAAGTAGAAAATTGTACCAGGAAAACTCTACTATTTCGTTTCTCAGAAAGGAATGTCCATTTTCACACATGGTTACTCACCATGAGCCCATTACAGCCAATTGACATGGTTATACCAATTGAGGGTTAAGAAACATGAAAAATCATACACCAATTATGTTTCATTAACACGAGATTTCTATACATTATACACTTATAACCTAAGTGAAATAAGAGTGTTTCATCAAAGATACAAACCTTTCCTTTTCTCAACAATCTTATTTTTCAAGGTTTCCCATTGTTGCCTGCTTTTGCTTTGTCAAAGTATATCCCTTCAAAGCTTCCCTTCTTTTTCTTAGGGATTGATACTGTGGACATGACATGAGTGTGAGCTTCCTTTAATTCCACACTTTTGTTGCAGCCCATGTTCTTCCCAAAATCAGAGATACTATTGTGTACTCCTTATGTTGGTTTCCCCCGACCGTCATTAATGAAATGCGACATACTATTCATCTTCATGGACTCTTGCATTTGACTTACTCGACCTCCTTTGAGGCCTTTCTCTTCCTTTACTCAAGAGAAATAAAGGATCTATTCCCTCTAAGTAGATGATCCTCTTTCTTCCTCAATACCTTTAAAGGTCAAATTCACATAGAAGCATTTCCTATTTTCTTCTTCACCCCTATTTGGTTTATCTCTCGGTTGCACTTGGGTAGAGGAAACTTTTGTTTCAACTCCTCTTTCTTAACCCAGATTGATTTGGAACCTCTCTTCCTTTCAGAATGGACTGCTACAAGATTAGAAGGATCATTCTTTTGACTCCTTTGTCCTCTATGCACCTTTCTCTTTTGACAGGGAGCAATGAAGACATATAAGTATCCTCCAACTCTATTCATTTTCCTAGTCTTCAAATCCTGAGCTACTATATTTGCATGTACATGTGGACAAGCATTCCCTTTATTCACATTTTTGTAGTCAGTTATGTTATGCCTGAGATTTCCACACTTGGAGCATTCAATATGGCATAAGACCGGGGAAGAGGAGTTACCCTTTCTGATGCCTCTTTTGTCAAAACTCCTCTAAGGCTAGTATGCCTTCTTCTAGCCTTGTTGTGCATTCTTGGGTTGTTGCTACTGGGCACATCTTGTTTCCTTGCAAGCCATATATATTCTATCCCTTTGTGTCCAAAATTATTGCAATAAAAACAACATCCATGAAAAGGACTTTGTTGATAGAGGTTACCATTTCTTTGTAGGCTTTGTTCTTGAGGAGGAGGAATCATCTGTTGGCTCATCTTGTGCCTTCCATGATAGAAATAATTGCTATCACACACTCTCCCTTGCAAATTTTTTTCCTTATTCCCCTGCACTTCCTGATGTTTCTACATGGGATTTTGCTGCACTATTGGTTGTTTCTTCTTACCCTTTTGCTACACTACAGGCTTTTGTTCTTTAGCTTTCTCCTTCTACATTTTATTCTACTGTTATTGTTGCTTTCCTTTCTAGTGTTGCGGTACAAAAACCTTTCTTTCCTTCTTGTTGTTGGAACCCTTAATATTCTTAAATTAGGACAACTCTTTACTTCACTTCTATAAGTAATGTCTCAATGAGACTACCTTAGTTTGTAGGCTCTCGCAGCAAGCTTCCTTCACAATCAGCGGATTGGTTAATGTCCTAGTCAACCTACGAGCCTCTTCTCATTGAGAATTTAGATCAACTAATGTCTTTCTCATCTTCTCATTCTCAAGATCATGGATTTTTAGTTTCTCCTCTTTCTTGAGAATTTCCTCTAATAGGTCCTTGATCTCTTTTAGAGCCAAGATCAATGTGTTTTCAGAAAACATCACTTCATATAAATCCTTTTCTTCACCACAATATATGCTATCTTCTGAGAAGCATGGTCTCTCTTCTAAGACTTCTACCTCATCAACAAAAGTGTGACGAGAAACAACTTCATCTTGCCCCGATTCATTGTCATAGAAGCAAGGCTCCTCAACCTTGTCCTCAACCAGATGGTTGTCTCCACCATACAAACATTGTCGCATGTTCAACACTTCCTTTCTTGACTCACAATGCCTCACTTTATCAACATCTAACTTAGATACCCCCTTCATGGTAATCTTCTAGGCTTCTTCAACCTATTTTCTCTTTTATCCATTCAAGACAGAGAGCCATATGTCACCATCCAAGGACGTCAAGTAGCCTTCCATTCTTACCTTCCATATTTCATATCAGAGCTTATGGCATGATCTATCTAAGAATAGAACTTCTTTTGTTTATCCAAACTCTATTAGCCATTGTTTCCCTTCGAGATAACTTGTAGCAATTAAGTTATTTCTCAAGGAACCAACTCTGATACCAATTGTTTGGAAACAATGATAATACTAAGACCGGGGTTGAATCACTATTAAGGCCAATTTTTACTTCTTTATGTCAATTTACTTTTCTTATTTAAACTTGTCATCCAACTACATAACCATCAACAGTTTATAATATTGAAGTAGCATAAACTCAACATACAAGAAAAAAACCATAAGAAGCATACACATAGAGATAAGGTTTTTCACGTCAAAACCCGTTCAGGAAAAAACCACAAAGATTTTTGTTGTTATTGATGTAAATGGGAGCACCTTCTCTATTACATTAATTTGTTTGTGAGCACCAACTATCTTTTACTTTTTTCCAGCACCGACTAGCAGGAAGCACCAACTCCCTCTGTTTGTAGACACTTGTCCAGCTTACTAGAAGAACCATACGAGGCACCGCCTCATGGATTTTTTCAAAGCATCAACTTCCATCTCCTTGAATTTAAGCAAGCACCAACCTACAAAACACACCAACCCCCAAGCCTCCCTAAGATCCATTAGATATGGAAGAACCAACTTCCTAATTGTAGGCACCAACCCACACTCAAATAAGAACTCGTCATTCACTGTAAATGGAAACCAC
>APFE031708718.1:0-12784 GCA_000404065.3 Pinus taeda
GTAAATCATTTCTCCAGCCTGCTTGTGCAACTCAATTTGGTTAGTGTGATGAATATCCGTTGCCAACACTTCAAAATCAATTTTTTAAAATCAGTGGTTGCTCTTGGTTGTTGTGCAGTTGGCTGTATGAAAGACATTTGCAACTTTCCTTCCTTTATGTCAAAAGTTGACATCAACCTATTTTGATTAGGTGGTGTGAGCTTGAGGTATTGAGCATATGATTATGCCTTTAGTTGCTCATTTCTCATTTTGATCTCCCTAAACCTGTCCTTGATGTCTTTATCTTTATTTGCAGGTTTTTTGAATGAATATACTTCTACATTGATATGCCTTTCCAAAATCTGAGTCTGTGAAGTGGATGGCCCCTGTGTTTCCCCATAAGGAGTTGTGCCTTTTCTCATGTCTGGCTCAGCATCAGTTATTGTTATTGAGCTTTTTGTGTTCTCTTGTTTTGAAACATGATTGAGTCTAGGTCTCTTACTTTGGGTAGCTTCTTGCTGCACATTGGAAGTATCCATGCCTGAAATAGAGGCTTCCTCCTAACTCCTCTTTGGATTCTTTTCCTCATTCTAAGTAGTCTGCATAATGGGAGGGGTGCTCATGATTGTTTCATGTTGTGGTACCTGTAGAAATGATCTTTCATCAAGATGTCTCTCTAAATCAACCAAGGCATTCTTAACATCTACTTTTGTGCTATCCCTGTCTATAATAGTGCTTTCCACCCACTCAAATTGATTGGCGTGTCTCTCTATTTCTGGTAGAGGGTGATGAATATAAGGTCCCAATTTTACTTTTTTCCTTAGTTTGGTTATGAACCCTAGAGGGCTGTTAGGGAATAAACTCCCCTAGGGTCTTGGGTTGATACCCTAGCAGACTGGAGGTTATCTATATAGAGAAACACACATTCCATACAGCCATAATTCTAATGTAAGAAAACTCTACAATAAGGGGCGTACCTGAGGTCCTATGTTTGAGAAGAGCTTTCCAAGGTCCAAACCCTTCATGGAGTTCCTTTTGCTCCTTCAACCTACAAAATAATCAATTCCAGAAAGTACAGCAGTATATGGACTAAACATCATAAAGAAACCATCTGCATATTATAATGAAAGGTAGTTAGTTATGCAATTAAACAACCATTCACATCTAAACCATAAAATGGATATCATAAACATGAAGAAGATTTATATCAGGAACAAAGACATGTGTTTCTTTTATTATAGACAAATAAAGTACAGAAAGGAATAACTTCACCTGATTCATCCTTTTGCAGGCTCCAAGCAGAACCGTCTCCGGGATTCGTCCAGTCTCAAGCCTTTAACAAACTCCTTCCATGACTTACTCCGTGATATCTCAAGTAGTATGAAGACATCAACGCACACAAGGAAACAAGGGTTTCCTATAAAAATGGGGGAATTGCAGGAGGCACTAGGATCTTTAGACCTGGTCAGGGAAATCTCAGCATAATAATCTTTCTCTCTCTTCTCTCCTCCCTTTGGCCTTCCCATTGAAGCCTTTTTATACTTCTCCTAAAGTAGTTTTTTAGTTGGGAATTCGTTAGGAACAGTTGGGCCACGGGCACCAATAGGTAATCAATAGGTGAAACCCTTGATCTTCGCCTGAAATTAAGGAGATTTATTTTTTTGAAGTGTTTTAAGAAATATACGCGGGTTGGGTATACATAAACCCACGTATACACACGTTTAGCTCAGGGCAATGTTGCGTATAGGAAATAAAAAATAGTTTTTTAAATTTTGGTCCAGGTCTTGAAGGAGGGGTTGCCCTAGGCCATGAGTGTAGCATCACAAACCTCAAGAGTGAGATTTGGAGCTATAACAGGTGCCCCCTAATATATGAGGTCAAAAGGGGTACATGATAGCCGAAATGTATTAACCAATTCCATGGAAAGGAAATCTGTCGCAAACTGAGAAGGACTTCACCAGAATTCAGCCTGCCAAGCCACAAAAGGAGATCAGAAAGAAACACTATCTGAGGCGGGCATACCCATGCTCAGAGAAAGTACAACATGTCCGCATATTGAGTACAAGTGGATCCACTAAGTATACAAGTATAAATGACTGGAAAATACATAATGGATCATCTGATCAAGATCGAACAAGTACATGTCTGAATGTCAAATATAAGAATGTCAATGATGCTAAAGGATGAAGCGGATCACTGATCAAAGACTGATCCCAAAAAGTACCAAATGAACATGATGGAATAAGATGGTACTACACTACAAACTCAGGTGCCAGCATATAAAATGTCGCCATGAATGACTGCAACATATAAGGTGAAGTGGTATCAACTAGCAGCAACAAGAGTAACTGTCAAGTGAACCAATGAATGTTGATACAACTCGAGGTCTTCACCGACCACCGTGGTACATTTCTATAGCATGGGAATAAATTATCTGAAGTCGACCATGTGAGAAATCATTTGATTACGGGTCATTTATGTATACCGTTAACAAACGCGTGACTACTCACCGATAATGAGGATGAGCATCAACCTACCCAGTACAATCTAACGCGTGTGAATAAATGAGTTGGAGTTGAACATCTGTAAGAATCTATCAATCAGGAGACAATGATGGTTTCCTACTATTGATAGTGAAGGATCTGCCACTAATGACTGCAAACCCCAAGGTACTGCCAAATGGACTCTAGATCTTTTCCCCAAAGCAATGAGTCGAAGTCGATAGGGAATGATCTGCTAGAAGGAAGGCATTAAGGCATCCTCCATCAATCTAGCACGAGTGTAACCCGTAGGCCAATAATGTGGAAGGAATCAGATGAAAAAGATGTAGTAACCCGACTGAAGTACGTTTCTGGCATACACAAGATGTGGCTAGCGCACAAAAGAAACCCTTTGAACCAACTAATAATGAAAGCTGAAACAGAGGCAAGGTATCCACCAATAGGGTCAAATGGAAACCAAGGTATTGCACGAATCCCAATGTGTGATAACGTAAGTTGATGCGAACACAAGGGAAACCACTAAGTCAAAGACCCATGATACTGATCGATGATGAAAATAGGGCCAGGGTGCAGCTCTAGGCCTGTCCTCAGAGCAAGATGTCGTCGTCGATAAGGACAAGACCCACCAGCGAGAAGTTAATGGATACCTTCTCAAACTAGCACGAGTGAAGGACCAATATAACTGATGTGATGATAGACATGATACTGACAACCAGGGATGGTCGACTAAAAAATGAGTCAAGAGACACCACAGAGAGGCCGACTCAGGCTAAATTCCCTTGAACAAAAGCACGACTCAATGTGACTATGTGGCAGCATATGATGACTCTGTATAAGTTCGTCATGCAGGAGGCATGAACGAACCCTCCATATGACTAGAAGAGATAACCAATCAGGGGAGAATTGGCTCAATAACAAGGTTAAGGCGTACCTAAGTCAAACTACATCCCACCCAAACGGAGGAGACTTTGCTTTTGAGTGCTTTGTTCAAGGGCGACACGACTAACTCTAGTTGCCAACAATAAATGGAAATATTGTCCCGTTCCCGCTCTTTTTGGAATATATAATTTTTTTTGTCTTTTTATTTCAAGCTGGAAAAATAATAAAAGAATGCTATGGTACAGTGGAAAGAATGAGTGTCAGTGAAACATGTGATCTAGTTCCTGGGATTGGAACATTCCTATGGACAATGCAGGGAGGCAAAAACTAGCCAAAGACACTCAAAGGTGTGTTCCTTCCATGGGTCAAGATGTGACAAGCTGCGGAATTCAAAGGTATGAAAATTTGATTTTGCAGTCGTCATGGCCAAAAGTTGGCTTAAACACGAGTCCAATTGAAGCCGGCTCAAGGCCAAAAGGTGCAAATGGTCAACATGCAATGCAGTAGTACAACTCAACACAAAGGAGCCTCTAGGGTATAAGGCTAGAACGAAGCGAAGAAGGAAAGAGGAATGAGTCTTCATCTCATAAGTCATGGCGGAACTATAGAGGACTCCCAAGCCTACTCAAAGAAGAGTAGCATGGGCAACAAACGTCAGTGAGGTGCTAACTACGATGCCCATGAAAAGGATGGCTCTACCATCGTGTCATGATTTTGTAAAAATCGGTGAGTGAAGGTCGTTTATGAACCATAACACGATGGGATCGACCCTCTGGCAAATGTATCGACAAATGGAGGCTAGTATGCATAATGCAATGGAAAAATGGCTTCCCTAACCTATATGCCAGTGAGAAAATGATACTTGCCATGACGGGTCAGTAGTCATGGAACCGTCTTGAAACTGTCGAAAAAACGTACAAAATGTCCTGAAAATCAAACCATCTCGACATTCCAAGCTCCCAAGTTAAAAGTTACATGAGACCAAACAAAATCAAGTTTTGGAAAACTTTTGCACTTTCAAATCTTATAAAAGAGTTTTTGGACTCACCATTTTCACCATTTGAGTTTGAGAGCAGAGAAGTGGAGCAAAAGGAGCAAACTTTCCATATGCCAAATTCAACCATTCAGATTCTTCCAAAATCCCCAGGTAACTCTTATACTTGTCTTGCAATTGATTGTGACTAGTTTTAGAATTTTTAATTAATGTTTTACCATTGAATTTTTTGCCCAAAATTTCACCGCGGCATATATGCGGGTTGGTAATATTAAACCCGTGTACAGGTGAACCCTACACGTGACTGTGTGCAAAGGGACCCGCGTATACACCGCGAACATTTCAAACAAAAAAAATTAACAGCCCAAATTCATTTTTCTTTGAGGATGCTAGTCACTTGGCGAGAAAGAGAGCATACCGCAGTGGATGATGAGGTCATGAATGATCTTGATGCTTTGGATACCTTACGGGGATGTGGTTTGCTAAAATTCTTCAAATTGCCAAATATGAAAGCAAACACACGTCTGCTCGAGATGCTCCTTGACTATTGGAATATCGAGGAGGATGCCTTTATGATTGACCAGATGCCACGTAGGATAGAAGTGGAAGATATCTATTTCATCACCGGCCTTTCCCGAAGGGGAGAGGTAGTACATTCCTGGGGCAAGACATGGAGCAGTCTCTCGATCGAGGACTACATACAAATATACTACCCGGGACATCCAAAGAAGGTTGGAAGTCAAATTTCCATCACACATGTGGCGAGTTTATCGCCGAGGATAATCCTGTTCACCATATCTCGAGTGAATGGATCAGCTTCTCTGCACTAGGCATCATAGCTAACCATGAGCGTGGCAGTTGACTGTCTCACCACCATATTTGACTGGTGTACTCCTCTTCTGGCTAGCATGAAGAGCCAACTATCTTCTATCAAGAGAGGGTAGACCAAAAACTTCGGATATGAGACTATTCTATGTTCTTTCTTTTTTGAGAGGGTTCCCACACTTCGTCCTAGAGTATCGGTTTCAATCAACACCCCACGAGATCCACGAATGGGTAGGTGGGCTGACCTAATGAAATGTCTACGAGGTGGGGAGGTCCCATGGATTACATTTGACGATGACTTCTTTTCCTGGTGGAATTAGGAGATCATCGCCGTTGATGACTACCCCTATGCTGGGTTGGATTTCCGAGGAGATCCCGATCTAGCACTGCCACCGACTGCAACATGGGATGACATTGGTAAGTGTTTTAGATTTTATGATTTTCTGTGATTTTTCAAATATAATAATGAACTTTGAAAGAACATTTTTGATAGGATTCAAATGACTAATATGGTGATCATGTTCTAGATATTGGGACAATACGACCAGATGAGTTCCCACGGCACAAACGTCATGGCCAAGGGGCCGAAGAGGTGGCTGCAGACATAGAGCGAGTTCTACATATAGTTCCAGTGGCACCTGGTGAGACTGACTCACCAAGTACCGATGGTGGCAGTAGATGACCTTCTTGTAGAGATGCAGAGTCTTGTGGTTGGCATGCCACGAGACTGGGTCCGCACTTTTAGGCATGTGGCCAATGCAGTAGTTGCCTACTTAGCCGCTCACCTTGAGTCGGGGAATTAGATATAATGGACATGATTATGGCCATTTGAGTCCCAATTTTGTATATTTTTTGGATAGACTTATGTACACTCAGATGCTTTATGATATATATATACAGTTAGACTTTTTGATGTTTGAATTTATTGTGATGAACGATTGATGTGCCAGTCTAATGCTTGATTAGCGATAGAATCAACTAACCAATTATGAGATCTTGGAATGTGCAAATAATTAATATAAGTAAATGATATTTGCAACAACCTCACCCTTAAATACTGGCGATATAAACATGGATCCCTTACCTGATAAATGTTATTTAATTGTGACACTATCAATTGTGAATCAATATAAACTACTAACGAGTCGATTTCATGAGAAATAGCCTCGGATAGTAAATTAATGACGATAATATACTCAGCCATATTGTTTGAAGCGGGACTAATGCATACTCCCCTTGATACCATCAACTGGCCAGTTGGATAATAGAGTACCCAAGCTACGGAAGCAAGGTTCTGAGTGTGCTGACTAGCACCATCGACAAATCCAAAATAGACCAAGTCTTCCATCAACACCTGCCAAAGCAGACCAAAACTTGTTGATATCAAAAAATTCTCGATAAAATATGTACAAATATACATAATACACAAATAAGCCATTGTCTAACTGCTACTTAAGCAAAGTACTTCTTGAGGTAGAGCCTGTTTCAGGGCTCCACCAACTTGTTTCCTTCGAAATCGATTAACTCATACGACCCCTTTTTTAAAACTCGTTTAATTATGAAGGGACCGTACCACATAGGCTTTAATTTTCCTGCCCCCAAGGTGTCCTTATCTTGATCATAGACCAAGACAAGGTCGCCTTCAGAAAAGACTCGAGGACGGACAACTTTATCATACTGAGTTTTCACCTTTTTCTTATGAGCCTCATTTACTGTGGCAGCATCTTGACGCTGCTCATCGAGATGTTCCAAGTGAAGGAGGTGCTCTTCGAGACTAGGAGTCTCTAGAAGAAGCTCAACAACTAACTTAAGAGATGGAATTTCACATTCAATAGGAAAGATAGATTCCATCCCATAAACTAACTGAAAAGGTGTAAAACCTGTAGCAGTCTTTATGGAGGTTCGGTATGCCCAAAGAGCCGGATACAACATAAGATGCCAATTGGATCGATTTTTATCAATTGTCCTCTGCAGGTTCGTCTTAAGAGTTTTGTTTACTGCCTCGACCTATCCATTGGCCTGAGGATAATAAGGAGACGAATGTTCCTGCGGGAAACCCAATTTGAGAGCCAATTCAGACATTAGTTGATTCTGGAAATGACTGCCATGGTTAGTGACAATCTCTCTTGGGATACCGAACCTTGAGATAATCTGACTAAAAAGGAACAAAGCCGTTGTTTCACTATCGTTTTTATAAGTGGGCATGGCCTCAGCCCACTTCGTGAAGTAGTCCACAACCACGATAATATACTTGTGATTCGCTGCTGAAGGTGGATTACAAGTTGTAAAATCAATACCCCACTTAGTAAAAGGGCCGACAGTGACAATGGGAAAAAGAGGAGCTGGATGTGTGTGCATCTTCCAAGTATACATTTGACACGGGTGACATTGTTTGACTGCTTCAACATAATCCTTGAAGAGCGAGGGCCAAAAATAGCTGGCACGCAAGATACGCTGAGTTGTAGCAAGCCTTGATAGATGACCACCACAAGCTCCACTGTGGCAGTTATTTAGCACAGAATCTGCTTCCTCTAAGGTTAGGCAGCGCCGAAGGATTGAATCAACCCCTCAACGATATAATGTGTCACCAATGATAACATAATTTTTAGCCAGGTGACGTAATTTTTGACGTTCATCCTTAGAGAAAGTAGAGGGACACTTCGAAGTCTGGAGATAGATAATGATATCTCCATACCAAGGGCCAAGTGAAGAGATGAGGAATAAATGTTCGTCGGGGAAGCTTTCCTCACAAATAGTATCCTCCCCACATTGCAGCTCGGAAATTAGCTCGACGAAAACCATATATTTCTTAGACTTGGCAAACAAGAACTTGAGATCAAATTCTTGTATAATGACTATCCATCGATTATATTTGCCCCCAATCACTCGCCTACTGAGGAAAAACTAAAATGGGTTGACCACTGGTAAGAAAAAGGTTTTTCATAGAAAAATATAATGGCGGAGCCGCTGGACAGCATGGACAGCTGCCAAGGCCAACTTCTCAACCGGAGAGTAGCAAAGTTCAGGACCTATCAAGCCTCAGCTCAAATAATAAATCACATGCTCTGTGAGAGCATCGTCTTCCTGAACGATAACCATACCAATGGTTGATTATACTGCAGTGAGATATAAAAGGAAGTCCCTACCATAATCTGGTGGACTCAAAAGCGAGGTAGAGACTAATGCCTTTTTCAAAGCATCGAATGACCGCTGCACAAAGTCATCCCACACAATGGAACTCCTTTCCGTAGCAAACGCATGAACCCTTTAGTGATCTCGGCATAGTTCACTATAAACTGTCTTAAGAAATTAGCCTTCCCTTGAAGACTTTGAAGTTGCCAAATTGAGGACAAGGGAGGCAACTGAACTATTGCCTCTACCTTGAAGGGATCAACCCAAATCCCTTCATTTGATACGATGAACCCTAATAACCGACCAGACGTAACCACAAAAACACACTTGTTAGGATTCAACCAGATTTTATAAAAACAAAATCGCTCAAAAACCAATCGAAGGTGACTACATTGATCAGTTCCCTTTCGAGAACGAGCAGCGAGATCATCCAAGTATGCTTCGATGATATGTTTAATGTCGCGGAAAGCATATGACATGGCCCATTGGAAAGTCGCTCCAGCATTTTTAAGACCAAAAGGCATCTTTCTGTATGCAAAGGTACCCCAGGGACATATAAAAGCTATCTTATGTTGATCTTCAAGACGGATAGAGATTTGATTATACTTGGAAAAACCGTCCATGAAGGAAAAGATCTCATTACCCATACACTCGTCAATAATCTGATCAATGAATGGAGTGGGGTAATTATCTTTCGGACAAGCCTTATTTAGGTCTCTAAAGTTGATGCATACTCGGATTGTTCCTTGCCTTTTATCTATAGGGATTGGATTAGAAACCCAATCAGTAAGAGGAACAGGGTATATGAAACCCACCTTGAGTAGCTTTTCTACTTCAGCTTTAATGGCTGATGCTTTCCTAGGATTAACTGGTCAAAGCCTTTGACGAACCGACTTGGTGTTTTCATACGTCTTGATCTCATGTTGAACTATAGAAGGATCAATGCTAGGCATTTCTTCATAAGACCAAGCGAATACATATTGAAATTCTTTGAAAAGGTCAGTGTAAATTTGAATTTCTTTAGGGGAACATTCAATTCCGATGAAGAGATTCTCAATCACATTAGGGTCCCTAGAAATGTTTATAGATATCGTTTTTGAAATCACCGACATGTTACCTTCGGCACGGAAGTGTGCTGGAGCCAAAGGGTTTGATGTCGTACAAACGTCACTAGCAAAGAGCTCGGATAACCTTGATTCCACTTCCTACAATGGAGGAAGAAAATATGAACGATGGTGTAAGTCTTCCCAAGGTCGATATACACCCATCATTACTTCAAGGATTGCTTCATCAGATGGTAAAACCGTATCTAAGCAGTCCAAGGCAGAAGTAGAATCAAGGGTCCAAGCTGGGGCCACATCTCCATCTAACTCCTCTTCAGAAAAAGGAGTAGAGTGGTCTTCTATAGAGTTAATGATAGATTGATATCTAAGCTCAGCGACAGACATAGGAAATACCATTCCACTAACTTGTCCTTCAGCTACTGTGGTCGTAGGTGAAGGCAAGGTCCAAGGGTCTGAAAAATAACGAGTTCGAAAGAACTCTTCTTGAGGGGACTTCTTAGATGATGAAATAACATTAATTCGAGCAATAGGAGAGGGAAAATAAAAGGTACCCATCAATGAAGAATACATCCCAACTCCTAGATTCTCAGTAGGCGGACGAGGGTTATCCACTAAAGGAACAGTGGAGTTAGAAGTTGCCTGAGGATCTATTGGGGCATAGTCCAGTTGATCAACCTTAATGATTTTCCCTTCATGAGGAAAGCAAATGACACGAACAGAGTCGAAACAGCGACGTTCGTTTCATATACCCAGTTCCTTCCTAAGAGGAGATTGTAGTCTAGGTTAACATCAATGACTTCTACTTCAATATTAACGACCTTCCCCCCAACACATATGGGAAAGGCTGGGAGAATCCCATGTGGCCTATGAGAATGCCCATCAAATGCAGTCAGGAGGGTAGGTGAAGGAACAACCAAAGGTGATCCAATGGCCTTCCAGCAAGACATCGACATGACGCACGTGGAAGCTCCTTCATCAATAAGGGAGTCGCTTTTTGACATTTAACATGTCGAAAGTGAGCACTAAAGAGTTAGTTGGATCAACTGCCCCAATCGCCGAGAGTAAAGCACTTCTTTGAGCCAGACACGACTGGAGAAGCTCTAAAGCAGACATGGCGCATGGACTCTGAGCCAGATCCTCGACAATGGAGTAGTTCTGGGCAGCCCTAGCATTAGGATTAATAGTCACGCGTTTAGCAAAACCTTTCGGTATCCATGGTATAGTCTCAACAGGGGGTCGCTCAATATGAAGGTCGATATTTTTGGGAATAGCTTTATCCTTGGAAGTTTCGGCTTCACCATAATCATGTGACCGGGTAGCCACATGAACATTAGAACCCATCATGAAAACATTCGATGATTTCTCCCCTTCTTGGCTGCCCCCAGTGGAGGTACCAGGATTTGAACTCGCGCCAGCAAGCAATTGTTGCCCTTGGGGAAAAGGGTTGGTTAACACAACTTGAGAACTGGAAGCCCCTTGTTGCCCTAACAAGCGCTGAGTGTCTTGAATCTTTGGGAAAAGATGAGTTAAATGGTCTCCACTGCACAACTTGCATGGAAACTTGACTTTCTTTCTAGACTCATTTCTACCACCACCAGCATTATTGCCGGATTTATTTGCGTCAGCCTTCCCGTCCTGGTTCTTTTTCTTACCTCATCCTTTCTTTTTCCCATTGGAATTTTGATTTCCTTTAGGGTTATCAGATTGGACGACATTAATCGAAGAAGGTTGGGAAGCCGAAGGGTTAGACGATGTGACTTGGTTGTTAGGAGCAGTTTGCAAAGACAACTGCTGCAATTTGCTCAACAAGTTCACCGCATTTGTGTCTACCGATCCAACAATACCATCCGCATGGGGATCTGGCATCGACTTGGCTATATCAACCTTAGACCGAGGAGCATTAGTATTTTTGTAGGATACCAGACTGATAGTAGATCAATTCTAATTGCTGGGCCCTAAAAATAGCTTGCTCCTCAGAATAGACTCTAGACATGGAGACATCCTTAGAGATTTCCAGTTGTAAAGATTTCAAAAACCATTCGAGATGGTATTCTGGAGGAATTTCAACTTTAATGAGCCTCTTTCTCCATCTCCCTTCCTGAATATGATTAGAAATGTGAGTTGCCATGTCCTGACGAAAATTGGCCAGAAGTTCAGTTCCGGCATCATAACGGGCAGGGAATTGGAAATGATTTAAGAAAATATTAGCTAAGTTTGCGAAAGATGTAAAGCTGCCCCCTGGAAACTCTATATACCATTTGGCCACATTACCAGTCAAGGTGCATTGAAAAAGTATCGAGTCATCAATAAGGGAGTTTGATGAGCACCAAAAATGGAATGTGGTTACATGGTCGCCTGGGTCTTCACCGCTCTTCCCTTCGAATTTTGGAATGTCCGAAGGGAGTTTGGTTGGGACCAGAGGCTAGGCTGGATTGTATTTGATTGGATTGTTTGTTAATTTTGTGAGATCTGGCAAGTTCAAAGTTGCCAGAAATGGAAGCTTAGGAGGACCTTGGGGATTCCACCCAGAATGGGCGGAGCTCCCAAAGTTTTGAAAAGATTGGCCTGGATTTTGGAAGGCACTAGGCTGCCTGAAGTAACCAGCAAAACCAGCTGAACCAAAAGGCAAACCTTGTGATCCAGCAAAATTCGGAGTTTGACCAACTCCGGCTACAAAACCTCCATAACCGACGAAGCTTCCTCTTAAAGGATTATAAGGAGTTGATAACCCCTGATAAGGATTCCAAGCAGAAGCTAAAGGAGGAATACTTTGAAACAAACTAATTGTGGAGTACGACCTATTCCCTTGTTGGCTGAAAAATGGATTCCCAGTTCCCATGCCACTAACCGCAGGGTTAGTCCAACCTTGAAAAGGATTGCTACTTTGTCCTAAAGAAGAGAAAGGCAGAGATCCAATTGTTGGGTTGGAATGTGGTATATGACCACTTCCAAAAGGAAAACCCTAGAATGAAGCCAATCCACCCATCATGGATGTGGTGGCACTAAACGGAACTGACAGAATACCTTGTGAATGGGTGCCAAATGGGAAGAATCCAGAACTAAAAGCATTGGTTTGGGAATTTCCACTCGTGGAAGGAATGGAGGTAGACCCAACTAAAGATGTGCTAGCAAAAAACCCAAACAAAGAAGCAGAGGAGATGGAAATCGTTCCTCCCCCTTGTAGTGATGTTGGAGTTTGCATAGTTGTAGCACTTGTAGTAGAAGCCATGCTTCTAGTAGTGGTCATTGACGATAAGTGCATAATGTGACCTGGACTTGACGATCTATGCGTCAGAGTCCCAATGTATCGTAATACTTCTGGATAACTAGAAGGTAGGGGAGAATTTGGAGCCATTGACGACTCTAGGAGTTCTTCTACCTCTACATTATCTTCCGCCGGAAAGAGGACT
>APFE031708719.1:0-14884 GCA_000404065.3 Pinus taeda
TCTACTTCCCTTGCCTCCTCTGCCGAAAATCCCCACAAGCGCAATTTTATAGGTCAGTATCTAGATACAAGAAGTGACAGAGGCAAAGCCGACCTCCACAGCTCAAGATGTCAAGCTGTAATTGTTCACACTGCAACCTTTCCTCTGCCTCTTCATCCTGTTCCTCACATAACGCAGTTTCAATTTAGCAGCTCTTTGAGCCGCCTGGTTATTGTAGCCACTGTCTCAATTTCCATTACAGAAGAGATCGAGCAGCATATTCTATGACCATTTCTGTGGAGGAGGCGAACAGAGCTAGCCCGAGCAAGAATAGGGGCAACAATGATGAGCAGGCAGTTGATGGAGGTAGGAACAAAAGGCACGGTAATACCATTGATGGTAGTTTGCATGTTGAGATGGGCGTTCACAGTGACATGCAAGCCTTGGAGAGCCGTCTGGATGACACGTCAGGCCTGAAGGTTGAGGCTGGCAGAATGGAGGAAGGCCATCAGGCGTTGGGACGCGGCGAGTCAGACAACCCAGATGATTGGGCGTGTCCAATTGTGGAGGAGCCTGCTCCATAAGAATTCGCACCGCGTGTCATGTCTGCCAGGTGGCATTTCTTCTAGTTCTTGGTTTAGTTTTGTCCAGTCTTATGTGTCCTCAGGATAATCTGTTGGTCGGTTGGTCAA
Organism: Pinus taeda; assembly: GCA_000404065.3. NCBI lineage: Eukaryota > Viridiplantae > Streptophyta > Pinopsida > Pinales > Pinaceae > Pinus > Pinus taeda. The sequence goes on from APFE031708719.1 coordinate 672, forward strand.
GTAAAGATAAACTATTGGTTTTGGTGTTGGTTTTGGTCGGTTGGTCTATTCAGGATAAACTGTGGGTTACTTTTTGGATATATTTTGGACATATCTTTGGACTGGTTTCCCCTTTGTTGGGGCATTCTCAGACAACTATCATGGATGCGTGTTGATTGAGGCTAGGTTCCTTAGTGGCCAAGAATCATTGTAATTACTTTTTTTTGTATCATATTAATAGATTAACCTTACTTAGAAAAAAAAAATATTATTTATTCTATATTAATTCCCTTCTATTACTAATAGTTATTATTTGGTAAATATTCCCTAAATGTAGTCTGTTTAACTTTTTACTTAAAATAACACATGATAAATATTATAATAATATTAGTTTTAACATATTAATATAGTTAAACAATTTGAATAGTCAAATCTAGCCGTTTGTCCAGTGTGACCTAATATAGCCATTTCTTTAGTCAAACCTAGTTGTTGGAAGATTTGCTCTTCCTATTTAATATTTACCCATGATCAGACTCTTCAACTAATATAGCCGTTTCTTTAGTCAAACCTAGCTGTTGGAAGATGTGCTCTCCCTATTTAATATGTACCCATGACTCTTCAACTAATATAGTTGTTTCTTTAGTCAAACCTAGCTGTTGGAAGATCTGCTCTCCCTGTTTAATATGTACCCATGATCAGACTCTTCAACTTGTCCTTACGATGAACCACACTGGTTGGTTTGAAACGCGTCCACAAATGTATTTTCATGGTCAAACCTAGCCGTTGGAAGATCTGCTCTCTCTATTTAATATGTACCCATGATCTGATTCTTTAACTTGTCCTGACGATGGACCACAGTGGTTGGTTCAAAAAAACGCTTCCGCAAATGTATTTTCATGTGATTTACCCCGAAAAACTTTTTCCCATAAAATAATAATAATTTAAAATAAATTATAATTTAGGTTTTTTTTAAAATTGAATAGGTCATTAGATACATGATTATTATTGGCCTTAACCAATTAAAATAATTTTTGATTCTAATTTTTATTAAATTATTTATATTATATTATATAGACAAAAAACATATTCTAATTAATTACATTTAGCATATTTTTTAATATAGTAAATATCTTTTTATTAAAACGTAATTAGTCATTATATATAACGGTTAGATTTGACTAAATTAAATAGTATTATTATAATAATATTTTTATATAAAGCAAATCCTTGGATTTGACTAAATAACTAATATTTTAATATAAGTTTCCTTAATTCAATATAACATTGTGGTTCATCCTAGGACAAGATCTTGGCATCAAATCAAATAGATAGATGAAGAGAAAAACATTTAACCGTTAGATTTGACTAAATAAATAGTATTATTAATAAAAATTCATATAAAAAAAAATATTAGATTTGACTAAATAAATAATATTTTAATATAAAATCTACATCAAGATTCGAACCAGACTACTAGGATGTCATCATTTGAAAATAATCTTTTTCTGTTATAAACCACGTAATTGTAATTGGAAAATGCCGGGATTTCAAACCACCGGAAAATATATTATATGCTATAAAACATACGGCAATTAATACGGAATATATAAAAATTTGGTTGGAAGCTGAAACTTAAATAATTTTTAAGTTAAAAAATTTAGTTTATAAATGATTTGAAAAAATTATGTTTATAAATAACTGGGTAGCATTATAAATACTAAATTGGTCTAGTCTAATTTATAAAAAGAAATGGTTTTTTCACTTAAATCTAGCCATAAAATCTGAAGCAATATGTATTTCATTTCATTTATTCATAACTCTAGATCAATTAAGAATCTTGTTACATGCTTTTTTAAATGTATATATGTTGAACTTACATATTAATTAATCTTATCATCAATAATAATAATAATAAAGTTTTGAATATAGTTTTGTGATTTTTTAAATTTTAGCAATGTGAGAGGTATCACATGAGTGTTTTTATGCTTATTATGGATTGATCCCTGTCGACATTTAACAACCATTTAATTTATACGATTGTGCTAATAATAGAAAACCGAGAAATGAGAATTGAGTAAGATAGCTTGTGATTGAAGAGAAATTAATTAAATGAGCCTAGATCCATCTTAACTCCGGATCTACAAAGTGCCAAGAGGGATCAAATCTCTTTTCACTCTAAAATATTTTTTCACCTCTAGAGATTTGATCTCTCTTGGCACTTGATAGATTTGGAGTGAAGATGGATCTAGGTTGGTTTAATTATTGGTTATAATTAATTATGATTATAAATATAAAAATAATTATTATTTAATTTTTTTTAGGTAGTTTGACCGAGTCAAAATGTTACATAATAGGATAAGACATTACAACATCTCTTTCATACTCAAATGGACAATGTCTCTCATCGTAATAATGATGACTTATAAACCACAAAGCATAGGAGCGTAAGATAAAGTAGATAGGAAAAGAGAAAGAAAGAAATAACAAGCCAAAAAGGGAGAGGGGAGAGGAGGAAAGAGTAAAGGAAAGGAGATTTAAAAATAGATGAAACAAAGGAAAAGAGATTGATGGATAGTGCAAGTAATGAGAAAATTTGGAAGCAAATCAATCAAAGGACATAATGAAAGGGCTTATTTTATTGATTGAGTTGGTGAATAATAGGTTTTTAGGAGTGACTAAGTTAATAATCATCTTCATTATTGAAATTATTATGATGCTTTTCAATTTCAAGGGCTTCCCAAATGATAGAGGTAGAGTAATAAGGTTCTGAAGCAAGAATTTTGGTTTCATCAAAACAGATAAGGTGTTTGGAGTTATCAAGATATCTTTGAGGTGTTTGGTGTTCGGAGCTGATAAAGATTATAAACTGCTAAGGAATCAGCAACCCCTTGGGCCAAGCTTTGGAAATAGAAATATGCAAATAATTAGCAGGAGAGGGATCATATCCGAATGTCAGGGATCATCAAGGGCTCCCACATTTGGAACCTTGCTTGGGAGAATAGAGCTATTTTCCAGCAGCATAGTTTTTGGGAGATCAAAGCTGGGAACTTGGCACGGTTTTGGGAGGATAACTGGCAGCAGGAACCAAATTTATTCAAGGAAGAATTAATCGCTCTCAAGAATGACACTGACAACAAAGATTTATTTATGGTAAGTGACTTCTGGGATCTAGTAAGGAACAATAGTAAATGGAGAATATGGAAGGATATGGGTTATAGTGAAGAGAGCCCTTTGAAGGCCCAAACAGGTTCTCTTGCTCTGGACTTGGAATAGAGGAAGATTTTGGTGTCATCCTTGTCTGACCAACTGAGACGGGGAAGAAACACCGAAGGCAACTTTAACCTCAAAGAATCTAAACAAGTGGCCCTAGGGTTTGATTATCAAAACCCTGATCAGGTATGGAAGAACCTTTGGTGGAACCCGCATTGCATGAAAATAAAATTGTTTATGTGGTTGGTTCAACAAAAGAAAATTCTAACTTGGGAGAATCTACTGAAAAAGGGTTTTGTTGGCCCATCCAAATGCCATCTATGTGGCTTACAAGATGAGACGATGGAACACCTACTCAACCTCTGCGCATTCACCTCTACCTTGTGGGATTGGGTGGCCTCAATCTTCAGGCAAACTGACAGGGACAAACTCAGGTAATTAAATCATCAACACTTTGAAGAATTGGAGGAAAAACTTCTCAGGGAATGAAATCATCAACAAAGCTTGGACTCTGGTTCCAGGCTTTATTATTTGCGATGTATGGAGAAAACGCGATGGAAGGATTTTCAAGAAAAAAACTGGCTCGACCCAGTACATCATTGCACACATATTACGACAGCTCAAAGACACAGTTGCAGCCCTTTTGTGGAAACTTCCTGAGAACCCTTCTTTTCCCTAGGATGCTCGCATACTGATGCAGTTGGGTCTCCATGTGCTAGCTCCTCAAGGCATAAACAAGGGTGTGAGCCAAACAACTACTGGTAAAGACATCTGGCAGCCTCCTCCTCATGGTTTTTTGAAAATTAATATAGACGGAGCCTCTAAGGGTAACCCTGGGATGGCTGGATTTGGTGGGGTTATAAGAGATGAGCAGGGACGCATAAAGGACATCTTTCATAGTCATTTGGGGACTACCACTAATAACATGGCGAAGCTCATGGCCTTAGAGCAGTGCCTGGAAATCCTTATCGAGTCAAATTCATACAACGCCATCATTGAAGTAGACTCTGAATTGATCATCAATGCAGCCAAGAAGATATGTAATGGAACGGCACCATGAAAAGTTTCGAAACATTGGAGGCTATCACAGGTCTTTCATTGTATTTCTTCCCACTTGCGAACCTTAAGAACTGTCAGTTTCGTTCATGTGCGAAGAAAAGCCAATATGCTAGCTAATTGTCTGGCGAATGAAGGAGTGTTTCGCAAGGAAATTTACAACAAGTATACTTGGGATTCAACACCCTCAGAGAAATTGCGTGATGATTGTCAAAGATAGGTAACCAAAGACATGCAGCACTTCTAGACCATGAGAAATGAGCAAAAGGAAGACCAGTGGAAGCAAGAGAGAGCAGAAGTAGGAGTCAATCCTAACCGTTGATCCCACAAAGAATGCTTAAGACAGAGCAAGCTATAGGGGAGGAGTACATGGAAAATAGTGAGCGAGTAGAAAGGCTGCTGACCATAGATTTTGATGGCCTTCGTTATCGAATGGCTATCGGGTTGAAAAATGACCGAAGGTCAAGTCTACAAGTGGACTCGAAGATTTATAGATTAGTTGTTTATAATCTTTATCGGCTCCGTAAAGCGGGTAAAGGTTGCGATAGTTTTGGATCCAATATCTCTGATGACCGTCAGATCAACAGGGGCTTGATCGTATGGATATCGGGTTATAAAAGTGATCGGAGGTTAAGACTTAGACTGGACCCGAATTTTTCAGCTGGAGAGGAAGGAACAACATAAACCCGAAGTGAAGAGAATGATGCACAGGAATTGTTTGATCATGGCGGATCAACAGACTTATTTGGTGGAAAAGTTTAGCGAAAGTAGGAGCGGATGAAAGTTCTTGAGCTGGGATGAAGTGCCGTAGTAAATCCTGACTGTCGATCCTTTTTCCACGCACTGATGTCATATTCCATTATGGGGGTTCAGCCATTGGTAACCGGCGTGCTATTTTGAATAGCCACAGATCGTTGGATGTAAATACCCCATCATTGAATGGATATTGGGTTTTAAGATGGGGGGCAGTTACGCCGAAGAGTGGACCTGTTTTTTTATATATCACAGTTTCCTTTCTTTATCGAGTCCGGAAAGCGGTTAATGGGTGCACAAGTACCTGAAGCGATTTGTGTCAACCGTCGGACCAAGAACCAAGTGACGGCAGAGTTTCAATCGCATTTTGTCTTTCGGTAAAAGTGTATGGCCAGCGATAAAATCAGTTTTGTGATGTTGTGATGTGTCAAGGTTTGCAAGGATGTAATGGACTGTGGAATGTCAAGTTAATAGTTTGATTGAATGACAGAGCTTTACTCCTGCATTTCACAGTTTCAAGGGTTGGCGGCATGCAGTCACTGCGATGTGTGATAAGCCGAAATGTGTAATAAGCCGAGATGTGTGTTAAGCCAAGATGTGCCAAGGTTTGCGAGGTTGCGATGGACTCTCGCATTTTGCAATTTCAGGTTTTGGCGGCTTGCAGTCAATGTGAGGTGTGATAAGCCGAGATTAGGAGGAAGAGTATTCTTTTTTTTTATGTGTGATGTTTAGGGTATTGTTCACCCTATTGCTTGTTTTCATCAAAGGGTATGTCTTTTGCTAGTCTTTACACTTGTAAAGACGTTGTACCATATGTAATCTTATTTTTGAAGTTAATTAAATGCACCACTCTTACTTGACCCAAAAAAAAGAGTTGGTTTGGATGTCATAAGGCCTGACATATCAAATCAATAAAGGTAATTGCTAAAATTTAGGTTATACAGAGCCAAAGGAATTGTCATTTCTCCACTATGAAAATTATTGATCTTACTGAAATCACATATTTATGATACAAAGGAAGTGTAGCTACAATATGATCTTTGGATGATAAGCATACATGTAAAGGCTAAAGTGTCAACACATCCTTAGCCTAAGATATCTCTAAATATAATGGGCACAATAAGATTTAGTACATAACGTTCACTAAACTCGTACTTTGAAATCAATTTCAAAGTATTCTTAGTTATTAACTTGCATATCTACAAGCATATAGTGCAATAGGGTAAGTATAAACAGGACGAGAACCAACATAAAAGGTCTGAAGTTGATGTTGCTTTTCTTGGTTATAGAGTCTCTCTTCACTTTGTCCAATGTACGATAAGTACATCTAGAAAGCTAGAAAATTGATCTAACTGGAAGTAGAACAGTTCCGCTGGCACATCCTGTCACCCCAAAATGATGTCTGACCTGCATATTTAAAATTAGCTCTCTGCTTTAAATTGTAGAGTTGGTCTTCCCATATCGATCTCCATTCTTCTTTTGCAAGTTCCTTCCAAAGGACAATTAAACTAGTAAAAACAAAATAGCAATCCTTGTATGTGTAAAACACAGATTTATCATGCTAAAGAAACCCCTGGTTAGCGCATTATAGGAGTCATGGATCACAACAAAATACCAACTGGCACCCCATCATGACATGCATAAGAAAAAGGTGACTGAAGTTTTCCAGTCATTATTTATAATAGAATCATAACATGAGATAGCTCTAGATTTTGAGATCCAAAGATACACAAATTCAATACCAAACTAAGCCATACCAAACAAATATCTGAAATACAATCCAGCATACCATTGCATTTCCACGAAATGCTACTTAATCCTAATCCACATCCAAAACAATTAACAACTCACAACCAGTCAAACATAAATGTCTGCCAAATCATGGAAATACATGTAAAAAAAGAAAACCACTACGCCAGGGTTGCTGAGGAACCTGGAGTGGTTTGATTTTTGTGAACCTTAAAATTGTTAGCAGTTTGACGAGTTGTATTCAAAACACTAGGATGAAGATGTTTGGACAATACAAATTTTGTCCATTTCCATGCAAATCAAACTCTATGAAATTGACACAAGCAGTCACATATGTTGTGTGCATGATTGTTCATGTGGTGCTATGTGCATATGGTGTTGTGTGCATGATTGTACATGTGGTGTTGTGTGCATGTGGTGTCATGTACATGTTGTATATGGGGTGTTATGTACATGTCATGCATGTGGTGATGTGTACATGTGGTGTTGTGTACATGTGCATGTGATGTTGTGTACACGTTGTGCAGGTGATGCTATATATATATGTTTTTGTGTACACATTGTGCAAATGATGTTGTGTACATGTTGCGTAGATGGTGTTGTGTACAAGTGGTACTATGTACATGCTGTACATGTGGTATTGTTGTACAAATGGTATTATGTGCATGTCGTACACGTTATGTTGTGCACGTGGTATTGTGTGCATGTTATACATGTTACTTTGTGTATGTGCATTGTGTAGTTGTGGTATCATGACATGTGTATTCATTGCATTGTACTCTATGTACATATATATATCATGTTGTGTTGTACATGGGATGTAGGTGTATGTATTTTTTTTTGTCTTACACTGGGTGAAGGTGTATGTGTTGTGATGTACATTGGATGCAGGTTTATGTGTTGTGTTGTACATCATGTGTAGGTCCAAGTATTGCATGATGTTATATGTCATGTGTGGTTTTGCGTGTGTGATGCACACTATGTGTATATGTACGTGGTGTTGTGTACATGTCGTGCATGTGGTGTTGTGTACACGTTGTGCAGGTGATGTATATATATGTGGTTTTGTGTACACATTGTGTAGGTGGTGTTGTGTAATGTGGTGTTGTGTACATGTTGCGTAGATGGTGTTGTCTACAGGTGGTACTATGTACATGTTTTACATGTGGTATTGTTGTACATATGGTATTATGTGCATGTCATACATGCTATGTTGTGCACATGTGGTATTGTGTGCATGTTATACATGTTACTTTGTGTATGTGTGGTATTGTGTATGTGCATTGTGTAGTCATGGTATCGTGACATGTGTATTCGTTGCATTGTACTCTATGTACGTATATATATCATGTTGTGTTGTAAATGGGATGTAGCTGTATGTATTGTGTTTTGTCATACACTGGGTGAAGGTGTATGGGTTGTGTTGTTCATCAGGTGTAGGTCCATGTATTGAATGGTGTTGTATGTCATGTGTGTGATGCACACTATGCGTATATGTACATGGTTGAAGAGAAGGCATTGGGTGTTTGTCAGGTGTGGCAACTGATCCAGTGTGCTTACAAAAATGGCATAAGATAAAGGTAGAAGGTAAGGATTGATTAAAGGATAAGTATCAATATTTTATTTTAGTTTTAATTATGCATGTAATATATGATTTTGGTTTATGATGATTAAATGTGATCTATGACTCTGATTTATGATAGTTACGTGTAATGTATGATTTTGATTATGATAGTTTCGTTTTGAGCTAACTGGATGTGATATGTTTATACCTGATGATTTAATCAAACAACTAATTTGACATGTTGTGACAAGAAGTGAACATAATTTTAGGTGTATCTTATTGACGAGCCACCAATGAGATATGATTTGAGTTTATTTCAGTTCGTTTTGAGTCTAATGGAATTTATGTCCTTAGTATAGGAAAGCATGAAAATGCTCGATTGAGTGGTTGAAGTTGAATACAAGAATTAGTAGTGACAGTGAAAGGAATTGAAAAAACAACAATATATTGGTAAAGCATTTCAAGAGTAGGGCCATTATGGGACACTGGTACCCAATAGTGTCCATTGATTTCCATGAGCATTCTATGATGGGTATGATGGTTTTGAGGAAGGGATATGCCTTGGTTTTTGGACCTTTCGATGCGAAGAAACCTTTCCAAGTGAGGGGTCGTCTGAGGGACTATGTAGCAGAGAAGGGGATGCCTCTAGAACTTGGAAGTTGTATGACTACGTGGAAGGGGGTGATTGGATAGCTCGAGGCACTATGTAGCAGAGAAGGGAAGGCTGAGGATGGATTTGTTTTGGTCATTAGCATTTCCAGATGGAATCATATGCACATTGGGAGTGTGCCCTGAAACAATGAGTCGGAAATTGTTCACTCAGAGGACAAGTGGTACATGATTGTAGTGCTAGAAATTAGATGCAACTTTGACTTTGGTATTGGATTCTCAACTTCCCAAGGTATTACTTTGAAGGTGAAGGTGTGAGCCTATGGATTCCCTTGTCACGGATGCAAACATTGAATCCTTTTATTTGTTGGTTGAGGAAATGTGCATTTGTGTATTATTCTAAATATTGTATTGAGATGGATTTAGAAAGCTCCATAGAAAGTATGATTATTTTCTATTTGAAGCAAATGTGTATGAGTGTATATGTGGTTATTATTGTAAATATTGTAATGAGATATGTTATGAAGTTCCAACAAATGGTATGATTGTCATATCTTTAACAATTGTCATTGTAAATATTGCAACAAGTTAAGCTATAAAGCTCCATAGGTAGTATGTTTTGTTTTCAGTGGTTTTTTTGTTTATAGGTGTCAGGATGGTGTTCCCCCAAGGGGGAGGGTTATGTAACAACCCTCGTAAAAAATCCATGTAAAAATATATAAGAGCAAAGTCATGGCACACATATTCTACGCTAAATGGTGGGAAAAACATCCAAGTGGGTTGCCATTTTGGTTTATTAATGGCTAAGGAAATTGGCAAAGGCAATGGCAAAGGATTTGGAAAGGCATGAGACATTAATTGACATTTTTTTGTGCAAATAATGGAAATTACAAGAAAAGGAAGGTGAAAGGTCACACGTTGCATGTGAGGAGGAAATTGAAGGAAAACAATGGAAATGAAGAAAATAGAGGCTTCATTAATAAAAAGGCTTATGAGGATTAGTTGACAGACTTTTTTCAGTTCATATTTGGAGCTATCTTTCATACTCTTAGACACTTAGAGTTTCCTTGGAGCACTCTTGGAGGAGTGTGGCATAATTGAAGTTTTGGAGTAAGAAGGAAAAGGAAGAGCAGGAAAGCGCAAGAGGACATCGAGATCAACAACTACAACGATTTTTGCCTATAGGTACCAAGTTTCATGTATGATTTCCTTGCTAGTTTTTGCATGCATGGCTTATGCATGTGGTTTCTTGGTTATGATATGTCATTGTCATGGAGGAATGCCTTGATTTCCAGTGGATTACTTAGCCTTGCCATTTCCATAATAGCCATGGTTTTGTGGGTTTCTTTCCTTTCTTTTTTGGTTGGTTCTCATGTTCCTTTGGTTATGGGTTGAGTTACTAGTTCTTGGAAGCCTTGGTTGGACAAATGCTCTAGAATCCCTGTAGCAACTTAGCTTGAGTTACTAGTCCTAGAAGCCTTGGTTGGGCAAATTCTCTAGACGCCCTTGGTGGTTTGAGTTACTAGTCCTGGAAAGCCTAGTTGGACAAACACTTTGGAAGCTAGATGACAACTATGGGTTGAGTTACTAGTTCTGGAGGCCCTACATGGAGCAAACGCTCTGGAGCCCTAAACAGTTTGAGTAGAGACCAATTTGGTGATGGTTAGTGATGTACGACCATGAGGAGGAATCACTGGTTGAGGGTTGAGGTGGGCCTCTAGAAGCCCTGATTTGGTTTTGTTGGATGTGTTCCATGAGATCCCACATTCATGCTTGGAATATGGCACAAGGGTGATTGGCTAAAAGAGAGGTCTGGTTCAACCCAGTCTATGGTTAGGTGGTTCATGGAAGTCCTAGGCTTGGTTGCATTTTGTATATTTCAATAAGAGATTCCTTCCTTTTGTATTTGATGGGTAAATATATATGTTGATTTTATGGTTGTTATATCCTTGTTATTTATGTTGATTATATGTTGGTTATGAGCATGTTTTATAACAATGATGATGTATGCCTCTCGTCATGTTTTTATTTGTAAATGAATGAACAATTAATATGTGACCTAATAGATGATAATGCAACTAATGTGATAATGCATCAATGTTTCTTAGCGATTCTCAGATAAGTATGAGACCCCTACACTTAGATATGTTGTTATGACATGTAGAATACATATTTGTGACATGTCTAACAAAATGCTTGTTGTGGTTAGTAGAGGTCCAGTCAAGTACTTTTTCAAGTATTTGCAATTGTATCATTGTTTCGATGTTACTTTTCATAAGTTCTGGGCAGTGGCATGAGTCATGGCCCTAAAAAAATGGAACATATTTCGGGGACGCAAGCTCTGAACTAGTTGAAAAAGACCCCAGTCACTTGCACACCCTTGTTGTGAGAGAAAATGTAGGGCCCCAATCGCACGCATGCCCATGTCATGGGAGCGACTGAGGCTCTAAGGCAGTGAAGTGTCAAGTTGTGTCAGGGGTTGATCACCTAGAAGGGTTGGCTGGCTCCTATACGTCCTGTGACTTGTGCAAAAGGTCGAATTGGTTATGTTGTGTCAATTCCACTTCCTTAACTATACATGGAGAGTTGAATCAGATAGTAGTAACCTCTCGTCACATGTTCACCCCAACAAAATGGTTAACTTGGGTAAATGTGGGATGGTGTTACAATGCATCTCATCCCAAGTTCTAATAGAGTTTTCACCTAATCCCATAAACCATCATAAAGCACCATCTTTAAGAGTAGCAAGAAATAACTTTAATTTTTCATAGCTTCGACACTACCTCAAATTTAGAGAGAAAAGATTTAGGATCTTTAGTTCTTAACCCATGAAAATTTGGTAGCACAGAGGGTGAAATATTTTACATTCTCACATTAGTTTTTGGATCCTAAATGGGGAAGCCAAATTCTTCTTGCTCTTCTTCTTCTTCTTCTTGATGTGCTTTTCTTCTTCCATTTCTTCTAGCTCCTTTTCTAGTTCTAGATTTTGTGCCAGTTCCAACTCATGTTTCTCCTGTCCCTTCTCCTATTGTCATCTATTGATGATTCAGATGTATGAGAATATGGTGGTCCTTCAACTGGATTTCCTATAATTAGTTTATCTTCAAATGAACTCTACCCTGTTATAGTCTCTTCAATTGGTATCTCCAATTGATTTCCACAAAGTACCTTTCATGTTGGATGTGAGTAGAAAAGAATTGCTTGTGGTGAACATTATTCTTGTTCTTAAGTTCTTTTAGTTTCCTCTAGTTACCTACTTCTACCTGCAAATATCAGGATGTGTGATGTGGATGACGTTGTGGATGTTACCATACCACGTGTTGAACTAGTTGTGGTGGTAGGTGGATGAAGCGTTGAAGTAATTCTACCTCTAACAAATATACCTCTAAATTCTTTTTTCCTATTCATGCATCCTATTTTCCATGCTCTATTTATGTAGCTAATTTTATACCTAAATTAGAAACCAAATTCTAGGTACACTTCCCCAACATTGGTACCAAAAATGTCAGTGAATTCTATTCCTTGAGAATTATGTTACATTTAAATCATCAATCATAGTTGGTAAACTTGTTAAGTTTACTACACAATAAATGTAGGGTTAGGTTTCTAACTATTCTATTCAAATTTTATGTGAAAGAAAAGTCTAATCTATGAAAAGTAATTGCAATTTAATTCAACATAGTCATGGTCCTAAACATTTTCAAACAATCGCCATGTAAAATTTTTCCATGAGACAATCACAAATTCAAGTGGTCATATAACTTATAATTTTAGTTCTACAATTGAAGATGAACAAATATTTATTCAATCAAATGATTTGTATGAGTAACCTACACTACATTGACACACCACACCAAGGTGTAAGTAATGTAAATGAAAGTTGTATATTAACAAGAAATTCAAGAAATGGGAATTGACTGCAATAAACAAGAACTTAAAACATTAACTAAGCAATGGAAATTAAAACTCACTACAATGAGCAAAAAATTAAAATATTAATGGGCAGTAACTCTATTGGTGATCACCTTGTTATGAAGTATGATGTAAACCATGAGATTCAAAGTTCAAATCCCTCGTGGGTCAAGCCAACAAAAAACAGAAAAATAAAAATATTAACTAAGCATAAAAACTAACTACAATTACAAAAACTTAAAAAGGAAAAGAGCAATGCCTTGCCTCACACATGGGGCCCTTACCAACTTGGTTGTGCACTGTTACGAAAATCATATAAACCTTGGAATTTCTACAACATTACACTATCAAATCATTCATAAACTAATAACAACACTTGGACAAGGAATTACTAAGCCAACAATAGAGTTTACATTAAAAATATTAGAATGTTTCCCATAACAAAGACCTATCTCCTATCATTTAAATGATGAACATTTATACAGCTTGAAATAGAGATCATTGAGATATTTAATGTGGGATTTTAGAATAGTTAACTAGAATATGGATCTTGTGGATCCATAAATTAAAGTTGTCTAACTATTATGAGAAATTGATGGTTACACACATGAATTTCTCATATGTAGTCTTGAGATCTTTTGGTTTGGTTCTCATGGATTTAATCCACAACCTCTGTCGAGAACTTTGTTCCAAATTGTGTGTTCTGCCACCGTTGTGACTTACTGTACCACCATCTCACTATACCTTTGACTTCTCTCTCGCGCTAACATGGAAAGCGTCGAGTATGATAGGTGGAGGAGTTGGGGATCACCATTTGCCACATCTTCCAACTTATGCTTTCATTATATCCTTCATGCAACTATGTATACCTATGACTCATCTACAAAATCAGAGACTACCTACAAAATGATTTTATTTTTGTAGCTACAACATTTAAATTGTTTTCTCAAAAGAATATATGAAATTATAGAAAAATGGGCACTTTTATCTTGAATTTCTCTCATCTGTAACTCTTTGTAACTCAAGACGTGATTTTATACTAGACTGTGAGATGATGAATATGGTAGACTTCTAGACATGATAAGCAAAACAAATGGTGAAAATATGACAAAATGAGTTCATAAGATGACAAAATGAATTCATTCTTGAGACGCAACAAAAAATTATAGCTAGATGGATGTATGACCATTTATTAAATCTTTTGTCAAAATAAATATTCATACTTTTTGTATCAAAAACCTATATATACTTTTAAGATTGGTGAATGCATGAGCATGTATTTAATATTTGTGGATATACTCTCCAAAATTTGGGGGATGTTGTAGAGGTCTTTGGTATCCTTGATATTAAGGATTTTACTCATCTATATATATATATATAT
>APFE031708724.1:8997-35781 GCA_000404065.3 Pinus taeda
CATCCAGAATACCCTCAGATGGTGAAAGAGAGGGTTCTTACCATCCATACCTCTGTGGAGTTTTATTCCTCCAATGCTGATGAAGGTGATCTGTTGACCAGGTAACATGATGTCTCCACCGCCTCTGCCCAGAATTCATGTCCTAACCCGGCACCACTGAGCATGCTTCTTGCCCTTTCCATCAATGTCTTATTCATTCTTTCTACAACTCCATTTTGCTGAGGTGTATATGGAGTAGTCTTCTTTTGTGCTATACCACACTTCTCACAAAATTCTTCAAATTCCTTACTTCAAACCTCTCCACCATTATCTGTCCTTAGCACCTTTATCTTCTTCTCTGTCTAGTTTTCCACCAGAGCCTTGAATTATTTAAACCTGTCAAAGACTTCAAATTTCTTCTTAAGGAAACATATCCATGTATTCCTTGAGAAGTCATCTATAAATGATACATAGTACACAGACTTATCCAGCAATGGAACCTTCACAGGTTCAAACACATCACTATGCACAAGCTCTAAAATATGTTTTGCCCTCTTACCACCAGAGGGGAAACTCACCTGATTTTGCTTCCCATATACACAATTCTCATAGAAATCAAAATTCAGAGAGTTATTACTCATACCTTCTACCATACCTTTACCATGAATTATTCGAAGGCCCTTCTCTCTAATATTTCCACGCCTTTGATGCCACAACATGGTCTTCTCTCTAGAGACCACTAGATTTTCTGCTCCACTTTTAGGAACCATAGAACTGTTGCACCCATCAAAAACCATGCTACCTTTCAACTTGTACAGAGTTCCAATTTGAACTCCCCACATCAATACTAGTGCTCCCTGAACCATCTTGTAGGTATCCTTATCAAACACTGATTTTACACCTGCAACATCCAACTTGCTTATAGAAATCAGATTTCTGGCCAATGCAGGAATATACATAACACCCGTAAGTGTTCTAACCCTTCCACCTTGCAAATTCAACTTTAATTCTCTGCGACTGATGATTCTAGCCTTCCTATCATCCCCTAAGAAGACATCACCACCATCGTATTTATTATACTCACAGAACCACTCTCTGTGGGGAGTGAAGTGAAAGGATGCACTTGAGTCAATCAACCATGCCTCGTGATCTACATGTGTACTAGAAGAAGCCAAGTACACATCACCACCTTCATCTTAGGTGGTTTTCACCTCTGCAGAAGGAGCATTATCAGATCCCTTTCCTTTATCAGAAGCTTTAGATTTACAGTCCCTTTTGTAGTGCCCTTCTATCACACCACCTTTATAGGTTTTCCTGGAGATTTAGACCTCCCTCTAGATTTAGATCTCCCACTCGATGACTTATTTTTGTTTCTGTTCTGGGACCTTCCTCGTATAGACAAGGCATCACCATTCTGGCTCTCCATATTTTTTCGTCTCACCTCCTCCGTCAGCAAGCATGCAACTAATTCATAAAACTACAAGGTAGTTGCATTGCTACCTATTGCAATAACCACACTATCCCACAAATCTAGTAGAAAACAAAACAAACTGATGCACTTATCTTCATCTGAAATTTTAATATCAACAGATGCTAACTGACTTACCATAGTATTAAATGCGTTCAAATTCTCTGTCACCGAGTCTCCATCTTTCATCCTCAGGTTATACAACTTTTTCTGCATGAACAGTTTATTCACCAGAGACTTAGATTGGTACAAAGTCCCTAACTTGTCCCACAAATCATTGACCGTAACTTCCCCTGATACATTCAGCAATACTGAATCTGAGACACACAATCGTACTGTGCTCTTTGCCTTCCGATCCAACTTCTTCCATTCTTCATTGGACACTCCCGTTGGTTTAGTACCCAGATCTACCACAATCCACTGATCTTTATCCACCAATAGATCTTCCATCTTGAGTTTCCACAACTCAAAACTCTTACCATTAAATTTCTTGATCTCTATCTTTCCACTGCTCGCCATCTTCTTTCACCACTAGAATTCATCTCATAGATCTCCCACTGAACAGGGTCTACCATAGGCCCGAGTGAAACCCCTTAGAAACAAAGGTGTCCCCTTGAAGCCAAAAATATCTCTGTTACCAAATGTGGGTTTTAACCCCGTACGGAAATTACCTTCATACGAATTCTAAAACACATAAAATAAACAATGCGAGAGCATAACACATAAAACACATATACACAAAGATTTCCCCTGGATCCCAAAATCAGCACTACCAGCTTCATTTTTCATTATGTTCCTTTCAATGTTATAATACATATTTATACATGCTGAAGCATCCAATACCATGGACCAAAAACCATCGTGTCCAAAACCATGGATCAAAAACCATCGCGTCCAAAAACATGTGTGAAAATCATGCACAAAAGCATAGGTGGGTCTGTCGAACCTAACATAGGTTCCAAACCCCATGTGACCCCCTTGCTACGCAATGGGTGAAATGAAGGGGGGGCTCCATGCCCCCTCTAACCCTCCAGTTAACTACGTGGGCTAGTCATCGAAAGAATACAACACAACCCAACATCATGTAGGTTTTCAAGGAATCCTGTAGGTTTTTAGGACAACCTTTTATAGCCGACTTGTTTTGTCCATATCTCCCAACGAGTAGAATGGATTGATTTGAATATTTTTGAGCGTATTTCCATCATCATTATTCACCTCTTCATAAAAAAGGTTTGGTCAATGGATGCATGGATCTCAAGAAAACCTAAAAATGGATAAAGGTGATGGAGGCTGATTTATTGGAAACTGTGCATTGGAATTTGCTAAAATTGCTTGGGCATGTTACCATCATCCATATGCATCTCTCCTTGAAACAGATTGGAAAATGGATGCATGGTTTTCAATTTATGGCAAAAAAAAATTTATTCTCTATGTATTTTTGTTCCCTGTAGTAAAACAAAGCATCCTGTAGTTTTTCAGGACAACAAGAAACCTGAATGGTCGAAGCTTGAGAATGGTGGGTGGATGGTGGAAGTAGATGAGGGTGTTGGATTGGCATGGCCTTGACCTTGTTAGAGAATTTGAGAAAAGGATGATAAAGTCAAAATTTGACTTCTTTTGACTAGACTTGACCAATTTTTCTTTTGGTACCAACTTGATTTTGTTGCTTGCAAATGTTGGAGAGTACATGGATTCATCAGAGAGATCCATGAAGAGAAGTTTTTATTTTTTTATTTTTTCCCTTTTTTTTCTTCTAGGCCTATTAGCTGCCTCAAGGAGGTTTTTAACTAGTAGGTCTGCCTAAGCACCTCAAATGAGGTTTTCACCTAGGATCTTTTCTTTTTTCCTCTTTTTTTCTTTTTTCCCATCCCATTGATTGCCTCATGGAGGTTTTCAACCAATGATCCAATATGAAGCACCTCAAAGGAGGTTTTCACCTAAGATTTTTATTTTTATTTTATTTATTTACTTTTTTTTTTTGACCCTACTGTACTTGAAAAACAAAATCACTTTCAAGTATAAGAATACTTCCAATGGAGCCAGGTGCACATCAAGATTACATACAAAATGATGTGTAGGCTTGAAATGTATGCTTTGACATGTACCTGGATTTTAGAGACTAAATGATTTGACCTTGATGATATCGAGCACAATTGAAGAAGGGAGTATTGTTGCAACTTAATGGCTGTTAGGAACCATATTTCAATATAGTTGTGATGCCTCTGGTCCACTTACTGATTTGGACCATTTTGGATGTCTTCTTCTATCATGACCTTCAAGCCTTCCTCTTTTTGTTGATTGTTCTCTTGAATACATGGAGGATTTGATGGTAACCATGAGGGAGCTCTCTCGATCTATGATTTTGAAGTCTGCTCTTCCTCAAGTGCAACCCATGATTAAGTTCTTCTCATTTAAATCTTCTTCTTTTGGATGTTGTACTTCAATGATATAAAGATAATATATTTTTTGAAATACTCTTCCTAAGCTATGGTGAATACCATTGATATCAAGAGGAGATGTTTAGAAGTGTTGTACCTCAGCATTGTAAGTGGGTTGAGCTACTTCAATGTGTGGGTTTGGAAATGGTGGTACAGGTAGTTGAGTGGGAGTGGATATTTGAGATGGATGTGGTTGCACTTGTGGTTGTGGTGGAGATGAATGGTATTGATAATATGGATTTGGGTATGGAGGATATTGAGGAAAATACTGAGGATATTTTGGATGGTTCCCATAAGTTACTTGCCAACCTTTTTGCCAAGATTGATTTTGGGGTTGAGATGGTGTTATAGAAATATTTGTGCACTGCAACCCCAACCACATATGTCCATAAACCAAGGGCTTCTAAAGCCCTAAAAGTGTTGTTTCATACCCTAAAGGATCAAGGTCAACTAATTACATCATTTCCGAGAAGTTCTCTCTGAAAAACTGCTCAGAACTAGACAAAACTAGACCATACAGACTACTCCATGCTGAGGGTGCGATGCATCTCACCTGTTACATGCGAAGGGTGCGATGCATACTGAAAATCCCTTCTGTATGGTGCGATGAGTGAGAGAAAACAAATGATAGAGGCAATTTTCTAGGTGGAAACCCAGAGAATCTTCTAGAAACTACTCATATGACACTTGCCTCTATGAATTCGCCCAGGGATGAGTAAGAGATCATGAAATCTCCAGGTGGAACCAAGAACTATCAATGAAATGACACTAATCAAAATCCCAGAAGCTGACTCACCCCTTTGCAAATATCTATATATGGATCCCTCATCCTAGAGATCCAGAGGCTGGAATTTTGTATTTTGTAAGGAAGTGCTATTGGTTTCTCTGTGAAGCATTGTATTGTTAGGTGATCTAGATTCTCATGAGGTGAATAGGGCTTTCATGCTGGGAGGATGGCACTGGATCAGATAGCTGGGTTGTAATCCTCTCTTCTACTACTTCTATCAATAAAGCTATTTGAGTTTTCCTCCATATACTTGTATATTTTTGAATGTTGTATTTGTGTATGCATTTGTATGGTTAATGTACATCTGATCCTATATTGTTTATGGTTATAGATCTCTATGCGTTTATGGTATTTTGCTACTTTTACTCTACATGTGTTCTTTGAAGCGGGATAAGTGAGTAAGGAGTGGCGAAAGCTCTATCAAGGGAGAGAGGAAACAAGTGAGGAGCCAAAGCGAAGGATTAAGGTTGGGACTCTCTGCTTCTCTCTCATCTATCTCTCATAAAGGAAAACACAAGTGACTTTGAATTGTTTGTTTCTAAGATAGCTACCCATCTTAGTGGGACTAGCAGATATGAATAGACACTAGTTTTCTCGGAAACAAAATGGCGACTCCGCTGGGGAGCAAATAGTTTGTTTGTTTGTTACTGTTGTTTGCTTTATAAACTACAAACGGAGCCTGAAGTTAAGCCCGCTAGCCTTCGAATTTCTTTTGCTATGCAACTGCAAAGTAGATCAATGCTTCTTTAGTCAATCTTTGGGTTGGTTTATGAACTGAAAATCTGCCTTGCAAACATCCTAAGTGCCCTGGTGGTAGCCCAAATAACCTCATTAGATTACCCCCTATACTTTGTGTTTACTGCCTTTCATAAGCTCAGCCTAAATCCCTGAACTTAGCTGCAAACTGTGGGTAAAAACTAAGCTCAGTCTTGTCCCTGGACCATCACACTGTCTCTCACTAACAGTTTGGATGCATCGCACCTCCCATCTACTGCAGGTGAGATGCATCCTTGTTTCCCTTAAGGACAGGTGCGATGAATGAATGAGATTATTTCTGCCTCTAGATTTTGGATTTTTTCTTCATTGTTTTCAGCTTTATTCAGTAGTTTTGTTGTCTATGATCAGTATATCACTGTTGAAACCTTGTTCCTTTGCATTATTCAACCTCCATTGATAAGTAATTGTGAATGTTTTTTATGTATTTTTCATCATTTACAGTCCTCCTTTGCAAATAGTAGCTTAATCGAACTGCTGTCTTTTGATTCCAAAGTGTCGCAATTGTCGTTTTCAGTCAAGAAGGTTCACTCTCATACTAATTTGAAGACTTAGTACCACTTTTTACAAGCCCATTCAAGTCAATCTTCACGATATTGATCCACCCACAATAACAACCATTTTTAAAGCCATTTTTCAAACCAAGAGGGAGTGCAAGAAAAACCCAAGAAAAGTCAAGCCTCCTATGTATCTTTATCCATATCTAATTAACACATATTTATAAATTTATCAATTAACACATTTATATAAAAAATATAATTAAAACATATCTAAAACTTCCATGTTTATAAATTTTTAAATTAATGCACTCTCGTGTACATGTTAAAACTTAACTAAGAAGTCTTCTCAAACAAGACTATGAGTTGGTTGCTTTAGGGGTTTGGAGAGTAGGATATAGAATTATTTATTTATGGGCAATTCATATTTTTATTATTTTAAATAAATTTTTAGGCATCTTTTTCTCCTGTCATATTTTCCTTAAAATGTGTGAACTCGTCAAAATATCTTAGTAAAGCACTAACAGTTAGTAACAACATGCAATTGCTCAAAAGTCTTCAGCACATACAATCTAAAAAAATATCTTGACAAGGGATGGATGACAACTAAGGCCAATTGTCTCTTCTAGGCTACCTGCCATAATAGTCTTCCTCTAAAAGTCTTTTTTTATTCTAAAGTCTAATTGCCTCTTTATAACGAAAACTCACACATTTTCCTCAATTATACTTGCTCATGTATTTAAACTATTTGACATAATTTATATTAATGGTGATTAAATTTAGGAGAATAATAACATAATGCCCACGATGTTATTTTGTGTATGGATGTTATAATTGAGCATCCCTGTATATACTTGTGGAGCAAGTGAGATGTTAATGTGGCCATAATTTTATATGAAATTTTGAAAAGTTTATTGAATTTGAAAGGTATGTCTAATTTAGCTGCGAGAGTTGTCGCTGTAGTTTTAATTCAACTAGGGACAGGTCTTAAGGAAGAAGATGGCATTGAGATAGAGAAAATGTTTTCACGTTATTTTAATTTCAATGATTATATTACAGATATGTGTACAGATCGATATTCAATCAGATCATATTTCAAGTATTTGAAGCATGATTTTTACAACAACGTCTCTTTTGACCTAGAATTTGAGGAGTAGTATCTAGAAAGCTGAAATAGGAATTCTTTTTTCCATATTATGGCTGGTAGGTAGTGTGAGGCTATATAGGAACCAAAATTTATAATTTAGGTACTACGAATCTAATACATTTTCCGCATTTCGAAAGGAAATTTCCTTTTTCACCTCTTATTTCTCTATTTTTTTAGCATTTTCCGTTTTGGATGGAAACCTCATTTTCACCTCCGATTTCTCTATTTTCATTATTGAGCATGTCAACTGCTAGCAATTTTCATTTTGGAAGGAAAGTTTATTTTCATCTCTGATTTCTCTGTTTTCACTCTTCAACATGCCAACTACAACTCTTAGTGGGAAAACCTCTTCTTCTTATTTTTTTATAGTAAAAGTCGCATTGATATTTCAAAGAGGAGTTCAACAAATAGTAACAAAAGCAAGGGGAGGGAGAGGCATGAATGATATCTCTTGTGATTGGGTGCAGAACAATCTCTAGTTGTCAATGTTGAATTCATCTCTCATATGTGCTTTTACAACCTTCTGAAAGTTTTGGTGTTCTTCATGATATGTTTATAAAAACAAAACATGTTACAGTATTCAAGTTTTCCTAGCCATATTCAGAATGTGAACTATTACCATTTTTTAGCTTTTACTATTTTATAAACTTAGATATGTTATAAACCGAAGTGGTGAATCAATGAAACAATCTCTATTAGCATCACTAGAAGCATGTGATAATATGCGATGGAGAAGAGTTGCCTGTGTTAATCAACATTAATTAAAAAAATGTTTTTTAGTTACTTTATCATCCAAATTTTATTCATATGTATTCATATTTAAACAATAACCAAAACCTAGTCAATGAAAGTATTTAAAAATAGTATTGTTATACAACTTAAATAATAATTATATATTATGTTAATTAGCTAATTATTATAATAATAAAAAAATGGTAAAAGTTGGATAAAAAAATTTAGAAAAATGATATTTGAATGATAAAAAATTAAATTCTATGATAAAAATTAGAAGTGAAAAAAAAAAGAGAATGAAGAGGGGTATACTATTTTACATAAAATAAAATAATTTATAACACCACCAACCAATAGTTTTATTTTAAATTAAAATATATAAACATTGAAACAAACATAAATATAATTTTTATAGATTTCAATTGGGGTGTGGGTAATAGTTAGTTTTAATTATAGTTGTGAGCTAATGCATGACTTTTCATCTTCAAAGGTTGATATTTCTATCTTTGAAAATCTAAAACATATGGAATACACGTCTACAAATTCCTCTCTCATACTCTATTAATCGAAGACTTCCTTTCACTAATTATTCAATTCATCAATCATCCCTTGGGTGGTATCATTCATCATCATTGCTTCTGACCTCAACTCCAGCATTATGGATTTTTTATCTGTATCACTTTTATTATGCATGAACTTAGTTTACAATATTCCTTCACATCAACTCAATATTATGGTTCACACATGCTAATTGTCTCGCCCCAGAAAATATTACCCTGTCTTGTCCTTTTACCTCTATATTAGCCTTATCAATGTTCATCACGTTGGAATTGCGTTGTTTATTTGGCAACTCACATGATCTCATCTGCAACAAAATTTTGATTTAGTAATCTGCCTAGCCACTTTCTTTCACTTCAACAAAGATTACGATGCAGGGAATCAATACTTTGGTTGAAATCCCATCACATGGTCTTGACCTTCAGCCAAGTTTCCACAGCTCCACATGTTAAAGTATGACATCAATGGTGTGCTTGGTCCAAAATATTGCAACTCTCACCCTTAATTTTGTTGAATATTTTTCTTTCAAATAATTAATTATCTCCTTGGACTTGAGTGCTTCTTTTTGTACTTATTTCTTGCATAAATCAATGCTCATATATGATCCTCTTATCATAATATTTTTTTGTGGAATTATAATAATATACTTCCATATAGAATGAACTTCTTGAACAATTTCATCCCAAAACATTTGTGTATCCTCAATTAAAGAAATATTACCTTCAAACTTGGTTTTGAACTCTTTGATTTCATCTTGAGATTCCTTATACTTAATCGAAAGTTGATTGTTATTTTCATATAATATGTGTTATTACCTCTCCTTTACATTCAACTACTCCCTTACCACGACCAAATCATCTTGGGTTTTCTTTAGTTCAACTTATGAAATTCTAAGCTATTCCATGGCCTTTGTTAATTTCTTTGAGGGTTCATCTAATTCAGTTCTAACCATAATGGTGCAAACATGATTTTTAATTTACTGTTGTAAGCTCTGAACTTAATCCCGCAAAAGAAATATGTATTTATTTCTATCAACTAATTATCCTATTAGTAGCTCTTTTTTTTCAACTTGAGCCAACTCAGTTGTTTGAGTATTCTTAGTTCTAGGCATTTTTAGTTCTTTCGTAATGATTGCACCTCATATTCTATGATTTGCAGCAAGGCCTTTAATCTTTGTTTCCATCTTAATTCTCAGTTTGTAACTTCTTTCTTTAATTTGTTGATAATTCATTTGCAAAGTTTCAAATGAAAAAGGAATCACTTCTATCGTGAATGTTGCCAAATGATGGATATAGAAGAGGAACTAGTACGTCATGGATTTCCCAACTGCATTTGAAACCTGGGCTCTTTTTGACTCTTTTCGCGTGTTAAAACTTAACTAAGAAGTCTTCTCAAACAAGACTATGAGTTGGTTGCTTTAGGGGTTTGCAGAGTAGGATATAGAATTATTTATTTATCGGTAACTCATATTTTTATTATTTTAAATAATTTTTTAGGCATTTGTTTCTCCTCTCATATTTTCCTTAAAATGTGTGAACTCATCAAAATATCTTAGTAAAACACTAAGAGTTAGTAACAACATGCAATTGCTCAAAAGTCTTCAACACATACAATCTAAAAAAATATCTTGACAAGGGGTGGATGGCAAATAAGGCCAAATTGTCTCTTCTAGTCTACTTGCCATAATAGTCTTCCTCTAAAAGTCTTTTTTTATTCTGGAGTCTAATTGCTTTTATAACGAAAACTCACACATTTTCCTCAATTATACTTGCTCATGTATTTAAACTATTTGACATAATTTATATTAATGGCGATTAAATTTAGGAGAATAATAACATAATGCCCACAATGTTATTTTGTGTAGGGATGTTATAATTGAGCATCCCTGTATATAATTGTGGAGTAGGTGAGATGTTAATGTGGCCATAATTTTATATGAAATTTTGAAAAGTTTATTGAATTTGAAAGGTATGTGTAATTTAGCTGCGAGAGTTTGTCGTTGTAGTTGTAATTCAACTAGGGACAAGGTCCGTTAAGGGAGAATATGGCATTGAGGTAGAGAAAATGTTTTCACGTTATTTTAATTTCAATAATTATATTATAGATATGTGTACAGATCGATATTCAATCAGTTCAAATTTCAAGTATTTGAAGCAAGATTTTTACAACAACGTCTCTTTTGACCTAGAATTTGAGTAGTATATAGAAAGCTGAAATAGGAAATTGTTTTCCATATTATGGCTGGTAGGTAGTGTGAGGCTATATAGGAACAAAATGTATAATTTAGGTACTACAAATCTAATACATTTTCCGCATTTTGGAAGGAAAGTTCCTTTTTCACCTCTTATTTCTCTGTTTTTTTTAGCATTTTGCGTTTTGGATGGAAAGCTCATTTTCACCTCCGATTTCTCTGTTTTCATTCTTGAGCATGTCAACTACTAGCATTTTTCATTTTGGAAGGAAAGTTTATTTTCATCTCTGATTTCTCTATTTTCACTCTTCAGCATGCCAACTGCAACTCTTAGTGGGAAAACCTCTTCTCTTTTTTTTTATAGTAAAAGTTGCATT
This sequence comes from Pinus taeda, assembly GCA_000404065.3. NCBI lineage: Eukaryota > Viridiplantae > Streptophyta > Pinopsida > Pinales > Pinaceae > Pinus > Pinus taeda. The sequence goes on from APFE031708724.1 coordinate 19,946, forward strand.
GATATTTCAAAGGGGAGTACAACGAATAGTAACAAACACAAGGGCAGGGAGAGGCATGAATGATATCTCTTGCGATTGGGTGCAGAACTATCTCTAGTTGTCAATGTTGAATTCATCTCTCATTTGTGCTTTTAAAACCTTCTGAATGTTTTAGTGTTCTTCATGATATGTTTATAAAAACAAAACATGTTACTTAGTATTCAAGTTTTCCTAGCCATATTCAGAATGTGAACTATTACCATTTTTTAGCTTTTACTATTTTATAAACTTAGATATGTTATAAACCGAAGTGGTGAATCAATGAAACAATCTCTATTAGCATCACTAGAAGCATGAAATAATATGGGATGGAGAAGAGTTGCTTGTGTTAATCAACATTAATTAGAAAAATGTTTTTTAGTTACTTTATCATCCAAATTTTATTCATATGTATTCATATTTAAACAACAACCAAAACCTAGTCAAATGAACAGTATTTAAAAATATTATTGTTATACAACCCTTCCAAAATAATTATATATCATGATTATTAACTATTATTAATAATAATAATTGGTAAAAGTTGCATAAAAAAATTAGAAAATGAAATTGGAATTATAAAAATTAAATTCTAAGTAAAAATAGGAAGTGAAAAAAAAAGGAATGAAGAGGGGTATACTATTTTACATAAAATAAAATAATTTATAACACCACCAACCAATAGTTTTATTTTAAATTAAAATATATAAACATTAAAACAAACATAAATATAATTTTTATAGATTTCAATTGGGGTGTGGGTAATAGCTAGTTTTAATTATAGTTGCGAGCTAATGCATGACTTTTCATCTTCAAAGGTTGATATTTCTATCTTTGAAAATCTAAAACATATGGAATACACGTCTACAAATTCCTCTCTCATACTCTATTACTCGAAGACTTCCTTTCACTAATTATTCAATTCATCAATCATCCCTTGGGTGGTATCATTCATCATCATTGCTTCTGACCTCAACTCCAGCATTATGGATTTTTATCTGTATCACTTTGATTATTCATGAACTTAGTTTACAATATTCCTTCACATCAACTCAATATTATGGTTCACACATGCTAATTGTCTCGCCCCATAAAATATTACCCTGTCTTATCCTTTTACCTCTGTATTAGCCTCATCAATGTTCATCACCTTGGAATTGGATTGTTCATTTGGAAACTCACATGATCTCATCTGCAACAAAATTTTGATTTAGTAATCCTCCTAGCCACTTTATTTCACTTCAACAAAGATTACGATGCAGGGAATCAATACTTTGGTTGAAATCCCATCACATGGTCTTGACCTTCACCCAAGTTTCCACAGCTCCACATGTTAAACTATGACATCAATGGTGTGCTTGGTCCAAAATATTGCAACTCTCACCCTTAATTTTGTTGAATATTTTTCTTTCAAATAATTAATTATCTCCTTGGACTTGAGTGCTTCTTTTTTTACTTATTTCTTGCATAAATCAATGCTCAAATATGATCCTCTTATCATAATATTTTTTGTGGAATTATAATAATATACTTCCATATAGAATGAACTTCTTGAACAATTTCATCCCAAAACATTTGTGTATCCTCAATTAAAGAAATATTAACTTCAAACTTGGTTTTCAACTCTTTGATTTCATCTTGAGACTCCTTATAGTTAATCGGAAGTTGATTGTTATTTTCATATAATATGTGTTATTACCTCTCCTTTACATTCAACTACTCCCTTACCACTACCAAATCATCTTGGGTTTTCTTTAGTTCAACTTATGAAATTCTAAGCTATTCCATGGCCTTCGTTAAATTCTTTGAGGGTTCATCTAATTCAGTTCTAACCATAATGGTCCAAACATGATTTTTAATTTACTGTTGTAAGCCCTGAACTTATTCCTGCAAAAAAAATATGTATTTATTTCTATCAACTAATTATCCTATTAGTAGCTCTTTTTTTTCAACTTGAGCCAACTCAGTTGTTTGAGTATTCTTAGTTCTAGCCATTTTTAGTTCTTTCGTAATGATTGCACCTCATATTCTATGATTTGCAGCAAGGTCTTGAATCTTTGTTTCCATCTTAATTCTCAGTTTGTAACTTCTTTCTTTAATTTGTTGATAATTCATTTTCAAAGTTTCAAATGAAAAAGGAATCACTTCTATCGTGAATGCTGCCAAATGAGTGGAGATAGAAGAGGAAGTAGTACGCCATGGATTTCCCTACTGCATTTGAAACCTGGGCTCTTTTAAAGGTCCTTATGTTAATTTTATTTGTATTTCTTCTTCATCCTTCATTGGGATTTTAGTCCTCTTTTGTGACTTCGCGTATTCCATCTCAACATCTATCTATTCAAGATCAATACCATTCAAAGTATTCTCATTTACCATAGGGGTCTCAACATCCTTTAACCGTTGCAACGAACAATATGGCCAAGTATCTTAATTTTCCATTTTTTCAATTTCTGGTCTACTTTCATGAATATAAGGTGCAAAACTAATTTCCACCTTTTTATGAGAAATTATATGGTGAGGTTCATATTACCACTTTTCTCGTTTCTCAAAGCCAAACTCCTTCATCATCCCATCCACTTGTGTAAGGGATTTTCTATCGTTTACAATAAATGGACCTAAAGCCATCTCTAGCTTAAAAATACACCTTTTTTTTTTCTGTAGGAACAAAATGTACTTGGTCGGAACTAAGATGATGCCTTACAAACTCACGGGAAAATATCCTCATAGGAAAAAATATTGGCCTTGAAATGAAGATGGGAGAGCATCTCCGTGAAGTAAGCCAAAATTATCTTTCTTCACTAAAAGGCATGACCAGGATTCATTTCTTGGCTAGTATGATTGATTAAAATTGGATATTATTTATTTAATGATTTTTTACACTTTTAAATTATTTTATCTTTACTTTAGCTTAAATATTTATATTACAGATTTCATATAACATTCTAAGTTTTGCTTTGACTTTCCTTTTGTGAAACTTGTGTATAAGTGGGAAACATAGTTATGTAGGGTATATGCAAGACATGTTGCAAGGTTATATCCTAAGGTTAGGAATTGTCTAATCATGTCCCATTTTGAATTTTGTTACAAAGAGTGTAATTGGTTTTCCCTAGGAGTGCATATTTGTTCCAACTATATTCATTGGCACATATGATCAATCGCTACTCAAACAAAATTGGATTTCAGTGTATAGCGTTTCCTTAATGAAAATGACTATGGCATGCTGCATAAAATAATTTTATATTTAGATTGAATATTACTTAACCTTTCATAACCTATTTCTTCATGGATATTTTCATTTATTTGAATTAGTGGTGATATGACAACTTCACATAGAACTAAAAATACTACCATGTGCATTAGAGGAAGACGAAAAAATTTTGGATCAAGGCAACAAAATGCATATCTCTTAAATATATACATGTGTGTATAGTGGTTTTCAGAAATTGCTCCAGTGAGACGAAATGTCCAAAAAATTCATAATGAGAATCAATTGTGGCCTTGAATTTTCTAAAAATTGAAATGTTTTGTTAAAATTCATAATCAATTGTACAAGTTGAAAAAAACCATGGAAAGACAATGTTCAACAACAAAATTAAAAAGTATGCTAAAAAACCCTTCAAATAACTTAGATATACTCAATCTCTTACAATAACTAAAAATATATTTTAAATATTTTAGCATTAACACCATAATGAAAATATATACTTAAAACAATATATAATAAGTGTTTATTTATACATTCTTTTCACATATGAAAAGTATATTAACAGGTTTTAGTTTCAAACCAAAGAATAGCATTTAAAATTTAATTACCATTGATTTCACCCATTGGTTAACGAATGGTTAACAAGATTGGACCCATTATCTTGATTGGAATCAGATTCTTTGGTTTAGGTACCATTCAATTTTTACATGCGAATCAAATAGATAGCCCTAAATTGTTCTTTATACTTGCTTGTTACTCAACACAAGTTTTGTTTGTCTTAGAGAAACATCGCTCTTATTAAGAAACTCAGATATCTTAGTTCACAAATGTATCCCTTGACTCTCATAATTAAATTACTAGCCAACTAAAATGGTATGTGGTCATGTCTTGTGGGATTTTGATACGTATAAATTATTTTGATAAAGTAAAAAAACTAAAATGTGCATTACTCAAAAGAATCAATATGTGGAAATTGTGAACAAGGACCACGATCATGAATAAAGAAATCTCTATATCTCTTAGAATCATTTGTGGATTTTTCAATAATTTGCATTTAATCTTTCATTAGGAACACATATGTCATTGGGGAACATAGATGTCAATTTTTTTCTAATTACAAGATGCAGTAAGTAACAAACTGTACATTTTTATCATTATTTGTTAGTTATATATAGATATATTTATATTATATATAATATATATATATATATATATATATATATATATATATATATATATATATATATAATATATATATGTTTGTAATTGCTGATTATAACATTGGTATTATTGTATCCTATTAAATGCACCTGTTTTCAAAATACTTAATCCATCTCTTAATGGCTTTCCGAGTTTTATTTTTATTTTCTCTCTCTTATTCATACGTTGGATATATAGGAGAAATCAATTGTCAATAAAATACAATTTATGTTTAGAATATAGTCTCAATGATAACAAGGGATAGAGTTCTTTATTCATGTGTTGGATATATAGGAAAAGTCAATTGCCCATAAAATACAATTTATGTTTCTAAGATAGTGTCAATGATAACAATTGATAAAGTTCTTGATTCTATAATTTTGACATGCCTGAATTATAATTTGGGAAGCTTAGGAAAATATCTTTTGAAATTAACTCTCACGTCATATTAAAATAAGCTAGAAGTAGGTATTCAAATCATGTACCACAACTTAGTACAAGATGATTGTATATGAAATATTGCATAAGATTAAAAATATGAAGCCCCTAAAAAAAAGGATGCATAAGTCTAAAATAAGGATGCACCAAGTCTCAATCCCAACAAAAATTGCACTTAGGAAAATCTACGATAGAGCTTCTACCACACTTTAATCATGGACTCATGAAAAATAGCTTCTAAGGCTATGGGAAATCCTTTATATTTTTATTAAAATAATAATTTATCAGATGAACCATCTTATTTTTATTTTATTTTTCAATTAACTTTATATTCTTAACATTTTCCTTCTATTTTACCTCTTAATTTACTAAATGTAAAACAATTTATATTTTATAATTTTGACATATAGATTGATTTTTTTATATATTAAATCAATTATGTAATATCAACAAATATTTTAATTATATTTTACTGTTCATCCATAGACTTTTTCTAGTTTGAGTTTTATAGTTTCTTACTATTCTCATATCTTTTAGTATTAGTTGTAAGTTTAGTTTCACGTTTAGGTTTTGGTTTACATGTTTATTTTTAGGTTTAGGTTTTAGTTTTAGATTTTATTTTTTTCGTTAAGGTTTTAGTTCTCCGTTGCACATGTTTTAGGTTTTATTTTTTGGTGTATAAACTAGGACAACCATTTTGCCTACAACCAAGAAATGAAAGGTAATTGAGAGAGGTAAGGAGAGTCAAGGTGAGCATCTCAATTAGGACAGATACCTCATAAAGAAATAAAAAGTAAACCATAGTTGACATTGATGTCTATCAATTTATATCAATAATATTCGCCACAAAAAAATTAATAATTAATTTAATAAGTGACTATCTTAGACATTAAATATCCCTTTATTATCATCTAACTAATCATTATCTACCTTAATGAAAGGTAAACCAATTACAAAATTAACATTGCATTAGTTTCAAACATAATACTATTTTATCTTTATTATAAGAAAACACAAGAATCAAACCCAATACTTGTCTTCAAATAGTGAACGTTGTTTATGCCTCCTCACCCTTGAATTCATGTTAATAGAAGATGTGTTGGCATTTGGATGCAACTCAACGCATGGAAGGGACTCCGACGTAAGTTCCTATACCCAACTCACCACACCTTTATAAAATGGTAATGGGAAACTTCTAAATTAATTTTAGGGGAACCAAATTTTTTTTATAACATAATAAGTGTGGTATGACAGCTCAATTGTGGTGAAATCAAAATAGTATCCATTCGAAACCCTATTCCACATGTCGTTCCACATTGATAGGCACTACTGAACCTCAGAGTATAACCTTCAGAATAACAAGAGAGAATTATAACCTAACTACATAATCTAAGTTAATTCCTTTAGAGTAAATATATACAGCAATATGCGAATTAAGTAAGAAATTTGATTTGCACTTATTGCCGTTGTTGCTAGGTTTCAAGCTAGATTTTTTGAGTCTAGAGGTTCATTTTATAGTGCAGTATGAGGCTCAAGTGTGTCTATCCAAGTTGAAATTTTGCTCATGTATGTTTAAATAAAAATTTTGAAAAAAGTAAATAAAAAAAAACAAATAAATATACAAAACCTTTAAAAATGTGGTTTCATAAAATTCTAGTAGGATGTGTAAGGGTTTCTATCCAAGTTGAAATTTGGCTCATGTCTCTCCAAATAAAAATTTTAAAAAATCTAAAATCTAAAAGTAAATAAGTATACAAAACATTTAAATAATATTGGATCATAAAAAAAATTGCAAGTGAAGGAATTGGATCTCCTTGGTCATGCTAAATATGTATTTAAAATGGATCTACGCTGGTAAGTAACTTAATCCAATGTTCATTTAAAAAAGTGATCTTGCATACATTGGGATGCCATAAATTTATATCTAACACACATTGTAATTCATTCCAGCTATTTCTTCAGCAATTTTTTCAACAATATGTAGGCATCAACAATGTGAAATATTACAGGCCCACAATAGTGAAATGGGATGGATTTTCAGCGAACTTAACTTCTCTCTTTTTTCCCATGATAACTTCTAGATTGAAATTGTTCCAATTATCATGGAAAATAAGGGAGAAATTGAGTTCCATGAAAATCCAACCAATTGCACTATTATGGGAATGTAATATATGACACTACTCTATCCAATGGAATGTAATGTAATATATTTTTTGCTTTAATGTTTTAAATTTATGGGAATGTAATATATTACACTCCTCTATCCAATGGCATATGAGTTTGAAATTTTCAAATTCAGATGATATTTTTCATCTAATTCTTTTGAACCTTATGCTCGAAATATTTTATGGATAGTTTTGAAGGGGTTAAATGAAAAATCGATAACATAAAACATACGAAAGAAAAAAAATTCAAAAAAGTTACATCATCTTTATTAATGAGTTCTCTTCAAAAGGGTAATCTTGGTTTTTGAATCTATTTTAGTAGTAGAAAAAACTCATGCACAAGAAAATGTGTTCGAAAAATACAATTGAATTATTCATTCACTCACTTCATCAACACATTTGGACGAAACATATAAAACATCTTCACATTTTCGCCCAATTAAAATAACACACACACCCGCACATTCATATATTTTGACGGTGAAAAGAATTATAATCTTTTGGGCATGTGGTATTGATAAGCCATGGTATTGTCCCATACTGTTGTAACAAACTCTATTTAGAAATGATTTTCATATTGGTAGTGTTATGTTCATAATTGGCATTGTTTTGTTGGAATTGATGTCAACCTTAGTGCACAGATGAGATAAATGTTCTAAGGGAGATTGTTGACATTGATATTATGTTTATATTTCGAAGGAGTTTATTCTCTATCAGTACAACTCAGATGCTCTTGAAGAGTGCATGGATGTATAGGCCTCAAAAATACCATTCCAATAGTATTTGGTATCTAAAAAAATGCCATGTGGATCAAACATTATTCAAGATTGATGTTTGGTATGGTTCCATGGGCCCAATGCTTCCACTAGCAACCACATCATCATGCCACAAAAGATTGTTTGAGGGTCTATTGGTAGATATTACAATGATTGAAAAAACTCATAGAATGAGAACCTTATCATCAACTACTGAACAAACCAATATTATCACACCTTAGTATCATATCATCATGCCCTAGGATCATGTCATCACACCCCACATGTTTGTTCGTTGGTCTCATCATTGGTAAAGATGCAAGATGGAATAATTTCCATCCAAAGCTGGAGAAATTAATGTCACACCATGGTACTCTTCGTTGTGAGGCTTTCGCATGGAAATCCACTTTCTCGCAATCTCGCAATCTCGCAAAAAACAAAGTTGAGAGATCATATTTATTAATTGAAAATTTTAGAAATATTCACGTCCCATGCCCAACATTTCAAGTTATGGCATGTTTGTTTGTGGAGCACAACACAGTTAATGGTCCCACGAAAGGGACAAAGAGACAGATAATTAGCTGGAAAATGGTGGCATAATGGGGGAATGGATTTTAGTGATTAAATCTAGCCTCAAGCTATTTTAAATCAACAAAGGAATTTGTCATAGAACATAGATGACTAGTACCTCTCTTCTATATAAGATGACTCAAACAAGTTCATAGAATGGAATTTTCCTATTGGTTGTAGGTTGACAATGTGGACCAATGATAGGAGGATAGATGGAAAAATCCCATTGTAGTGATGTGGCTAGTTTGGGAGTGCCATCAACATAATGGTGATGTGGCATGCTAGGCAAGTGACACATGGCATGTTGATTTGGAGTTTTAAAGTGGTCAAGTGGGCCATATCTGATTGATACAACACACCACTTAGAGATGGACATTTGGTAGTAGTGACATAAGAAACTAATGTGGTAGTCCTAAAATTCTATGTCAGGGGGCTATGTTTAGTGGCATTTTCTATTGTTATAAAAATTACCAAAATGTGTCAAAAGCATGAAGAATGGAAAAAATAAAGAGAGAAGGAAGAATGGGTAATCCCACAACTTATGGAGTTATCATGTGTGGACATGTGTAATGATGTTAATTCATTATGCACAAGAAATAAAGCCCAGAGGAAGTATTTAGATAGTGTAGTCCTATAGTTAGTACGAGCCAAGGGACAAAGTCTTTTCATGAAAATATAAGTAGATGAGAAGTTCATTCCCAGGGCCAGTGTGAAAAGGTGCAATGTAATTCAAGTCCTCCAAAATGAGAGTGGAAGCTTAATTGTTCAAACACTAATTACTGATAACAGATACATGCCCAAGAGCAATTTGAGTTATAAAGGAATATGTGGTAAGTCAGGTTGCGATAAGTCCTTAGTCTTGGCCACTCAGCCATATAACGCCAAGATGTAAGGGTACATAATATTGTGATGGAAAGCAGTGAAATCAATTTGACGACTCAAATGAAGAAAAGGGTCATATGAAATATTTGTGTAGTGGTGCATTTGGAGGACCTATCAACATATAAAAATGTTAGAGTAGAGGATACAAAAGGAAAATTTATAAAAATATTGGCCAGAAGGAGGTTTAATCTTGTTTGATAGAAACGGGCTAACACTATGATCATAATCAATATTGGTAAACTTACATATGAGCGCAAAACCTAAATTTTGAAATAAAATGACAATGCGGACTAGCACATCATGATTGAATTATCATGGGATTGGCATGATCATGACAAGTGATAGAAAAATTCTTATGTTGGAAGTAGTAAGTGAATCTATGTTGGCTCTTCAAGAATTTTGAAGGACTTCTTTTTCCACACATAATTAATAGTGAAATTTCACGAGTAGTACAAGTTGTAATGGAGTTCACTTCTCAATAAGAATAAACCATATCGAAGCTCAGCCTGAAATCTAGAAGAAGTAAGTGTTGCCCATACTCAGTTTAATTAATGCAATTATCTTGAGCCACGTGAGCTATACCAAAGTGCTCTCCTAGATTTGTAAAGAATAATAATGTATACCATACTTGTGCCATGAGGTTTAGTAAATCAAACCCGTTATTTTGGTCCTATCTAGGCTTGAAGGATGAGAAAATTAGCCATGTTGGAGTCTTCCCCAAGCAATGTGAAATGTAAAAGAAACCTACACTGAGCCTTGTGATAGATGAACAAAGCACTTGTGAGCAGAGTGAGATAGGTGCGGAACATTGTAATGTGTGGCCAAATGTGTCTAAGAGTGAGTGTGTGAGATCCAGCGTGGAAGAGAAATGTAATATCTATGGATATGTAGACTATATGAGTAGGCCAAGTGAATGTGTATAATGCTCCTAAAAACAGGTAGGAGTAAAAGAACTATGTGTGGTTTGTAAAGAGAGAAATGGAGAGGAGAAAAGTAGGTCATGGGTTGATTGAAGGTATGCATCAGGATGAGTGAGAGCCATAGTAGAAAACACAAATTTCCTTATGCACGACAAGTTGGTACCTACACAATAAGAAGTTGGTGCTTCCATCATAATGGGTCCTTTATGTATAGCCTGGTCGTTGGTGCATCCTATAAGTGGGTGCTTGCAAAAATCAAGGATTCATTTCTTATTATAAGTTATTCGACTGTTTGCAAAAATGCATTTGGCACTTTCTAGTAGTGGGTGCTAGTAAAATAGATAATGGAGTTGTTGCTTCCTACTAGTCAGTACTATCAACAAACATAAGAGAGTTGGTACTTCCAACTAGTTGATTCCAACAAAATAATATAAGATTTGGTTCTTATTGTGAGTGGGTGCTCACCAAACTTGATTTAATCAAAGTTGTGTCTTTTGATATATATCATAATACAATGAAGAATTTTTGTTTTTTCTTGTAGATGGGTTTCCATGTTAAACTCTCAGTGCATAATTTGTTTGATGATTTTTTTGGTCCTTTTAATGTTGACATGCTATTATTTGTTGATATGAATGGTTTCCAAGAAAAGGTAAAATTCTAATTTCCAATAATTGTAAAACTAGCCTTAATATTTATTTACCTAGCCCCAACCTAGGATTAATATTCTTTCCAAAAATTCGTATTAGAGTTGGTTCCTTCATGAATAACTTGACTTATTGAAGGTAGATTAAAGAAGTGGATGGCATAAAGACACAAGGGCCTGGTTAAACTATTGGGAGATCAATGAGAATGATGCTTTGCAAAACATAAATAACATTAAAGATATTGTTACTTCTAAGTTCAAAGAAAAATTGTGCTGTGAGAAAGATTTAGCATCTAAAATAAAATTAAGTTATTATAAGAAGGTCATCAATCCCACCCTTGAATATCAAAAGTATCTCTCTATTTTAACTACCTCAAAGAAGAAAATTAATATAGCAAAGATTAGAACGAACTCTCATGAGCTCCATAGTGAAACAGGCCGTTGGGCAGTTCCTAAAACGCCATGGATGGAAAGGATCTACCGTATTTGTGAGAATAGGAGCATCGAGGATGAAAACCACATCCTCTTAGAGTGCCCTGCATACAACCACATTATATCTCAATTTCACAACCTTTGTTACAATACTGACCTTCCTAGCCTTTTACAATGCCAAAATTATAGTGAACTCGGGAGGCTTCTCTCCAAGCTTTTTGAGCATAGGAATAAAATCTTAAATCAAAATAAATAATTTGTCTTTTTAGGTCCGATATATCATTATTTGGTCTTAGCAGACGTTAACCATCATCATCATCATCAAAAAAAGGAAGCTTGTCTAATTAGGATTGGTTAATTCACTAGGAGTACCATTTTTTAATGGAGAAGAGTATGTGCCTTGGAATTTTAGAATGGAAGACTATTTAACGGATTTGGAAATATATGTATGGTCCTGTATGGTAAGTAGTGAAAAGAATGAACATGGATAATAAGATAAGAATATTATCTTGAAACAACTATTATATGTAGACTTTGATAAATTAAGACACTATGTGCCAGCAAAAAAATGTAGGAGAAGATTTAATGCATGTATCAAGGAGAAGTTCATGAGGCACACATATGTATTGAAGAGTAGTCTCTCTCTTATAAATAGTCATGTCTGAAAGAATTTATTGTTAGAGATATGATGAGCCTTGGTATCGCAACAAGAATGCTACAACTCCCAAGGCTACCAACTTTAATTATCAACCCGAGGTTTGTACAAACTTAAGAGCTATTGGCACTATATGTGCAGCATACAATGTGTCCTACATTTGCTATCGTAATGTAATGGAGTGTATGTACTGAAGTCAAATCCTAAACTAATTGCAGAAAATGAAATGTACAAGGAAAGAAACCTATTTTAATTGCATAAAGATCATGAACTAAATGTAAAAGAAACCTAGCTTCACCCTATTTATCACATGTGATGATTTAAGATAACTGAGCATGAAATCTTATCTAGAGAGTACTAACTTCTGTGTGCATGTGTAAACTCATTTTTTAAATCTTTTTTCTTTATAAATGCAAATGCTAATCTTTCCTTTATCTTTGGCAAGGGAGACAACTATGGAGCAAGAGGGGTAAAATGGTCTTGCTGGTGTGGAATTCCAGTAGAGACCTATTCCCAACTTCAATGATGATTTTTCTCAATTTGGTCTCAAAAAAATATTTCCTTCAGGATGCTACAGTGATTTCCTACACGATGCTACAGTGATTTCCTATAGGATCCCTTGATTTCCTACAGGACGTTACAGATTTACTATACAAAATTATAATTCATTGAATGTCCAAGAAAACCAAATCCAAATTGGATGGGACAAATTTTGTTATTAACTAGGATGTCTTAGGTCCCCATTCCAAGTGGAATCTTTTAAAAAGACCTCTACTAACCCATGCTAAAAGGTAGAAAAACATTACTAGTCGAAAATCTAGAAATTCGAGAACTAGTGAGCTAGTAAATCTAAAAAAATGCATAACCTAATCAAGTGCAAATGAAATGGGGTAGTTTTTGTTATGGACTAGATTTTTTTTGGATCTAATGCAAGTGGAACCATCTCAATTGAAGCTTGTTACCATGTTCTAAAAAATAGCATAAATTTATTGTTCTTTGCCACAAAGGAGTTCCAAAAATCTAGATTTGGGAATAATAAGACTAATCCAAGCAGCTCAATGATTACTATGAACTTCCAAAGCTTTTCCAAGGATGAAATAATTCTTGTGATCCTGAAAAATAACTTACATCAACCATTTAAATCAATACCACAACAAGAAATCATTAATACTAAATGCATAAGTAGAAAGAAATAAAAACAGGAGATGCATGTGAATAAGAAGTGAAAATAAGGAAAGAAAATGATACAACAGGTCTCTGAGGCTCCTAAGATTTCCAATCCCAAGGAAACTTAGAGACCTATGGAGGAGAACAAGATTTAGAAGTTGAACATGACACCAATCTTCATTATTTTCATCAACACAATTATATCCCTGCAAGAAAATACATTGGAGCTGCAGATATACAAGTTCCCTCCACAAGAACACTAATAGAAATCTATCCCTAGAGGAAAATTCGAATTGGTGCTTATTAAAAATGATTAGGAATCATTCCCCATCAAAGGAGGAAGCTTTCCCCACCAAAATCCTTTGATTAGTGGATCTGGTCCCCAATACCAAGAATCTGCATTAAATGGCAAGGAACACATTCCTAGATTTTCTCAATCATTGGAGTCCCACAATCTATGCTATAATTCCATAATGTATTATTGATTTATTATTTATTATTGATCCTCCTATAGTAGGGAACAAGTCCCTAAATTATCTCCTCCTCCAAATCTTCATAATCTGTCCAATATTCTCATAATATTCCACAAAAATAAATAATATTAGGCACAAATATCCAATTATTCATAAACCTTTGTAATGAATATATTAAATTTAAAAATATATTATCTAATGCAAAAAGGGAGGTTTAATGTGTTGATGGATGGTCATAGGCATTAATATATGTTTAATTTAAAGGCATGGGCCTTAATTTATGTCTAATTTAGAGGCCCAACATACCCCCTTGCTGAAAGTGTTGCTCATCCTCTGAGAAACTTAGTGACCTCGTTGTGCCTCATCCATGGCCCTAGTGGCCTCTTTTTTGTGAATTAAGAATATTAGTTGTAAGTTCTACAAGTACAAGCCCAAAAACATATTTGTGAAAATAAAAATCACTATTTCTTGAGACTATCAGCTTGCTTTCTTACCCTTATTCAAGATGGGTTCTTGAATATTTTTCAGTTTAGCAAGATCTTCCATATCCTTATCAACCTTGTGCTACCTTTTTCTGCCATTTGGACACCTCTAACACCTTCAAAATGCATTTAGATGACAACTAGAACATCTTGTAGTAATTCCTGTCAAAACTACATGAACCCTACAATAAACCCTGTTAAAACTATGGGAAACCCTTTTTGAGCGTAAATAATATTCTGAGCCTAAGACAGGCCCTCAACTTGAATCCCATTCATTTTCCCCATTTTTAGGCCTTGGACAAAAGCTAGAAATAGATTGGAGACCTCTTAGAAAACATTTTTTCATTATTCCAGTTTGAGTTTTGTTTTGATGGTGAATGCCTCAAAATCCTTTTGTTACCTTCTCCTTCTCTCTTGTGGCCTAGATGACTGCCTAAAGGCCTTGGAGTTCTTTGTTTTAATTAGGTCTCTCTTAAGCTTTGCCATCTTTGGATTTAGCATAATTTGTTCATTTCTTCCTTCTTGTAGCAACATTTTGACTGCTTGTAGTAGTCATTCCTCCTCTTTCAAGGTCTTCTAACTATATGGGAGTGATGAGAAATGATTAAGAGGGATTGGATGATGATGCTAGGGCTCAAAGGGAGTAGTGTAGGTTATTGAAAATGGAGAGGATGCTCTTTTTCTTTTTCAAGAATAAAATGGGATGAATGAAGGATGAATAGATAGTGAATATGAATTGGATGGGGGGCTTGGAGTGCTATGGTGACTTGGCCCTTGCAAAAATTTCTTCTTTTAACTGTTGTTCTCATTCCTTGAAATCATCACCCTTCATAATTTGACTTTTCAACATTGCATGAGTGAAGGAGTGAGCTACAATTAACTAGTTGAAGGCACTTGAGACTGCTAACCCATCCTTAGCTTATAAAACCTCATCTCTCATGCATTGGCAACAAATTTCTAACTATAATATGCTCAAGAGAAGAGGTCAAGACTATTGCATACCTATACCTATCTCATGGCCTTCCTATAGATGTTTTTTGTTGGAGAGTGAGATCCTCGTATTTGTTGCATGTGTTTTTCTCTTTTTTTCTTCAATGTTGTTCCTTGATGTGTAGGTACTGAATGGTGATGCTGATGAATCCTCACTGTGTTGGTGGGTTCCCTCTCGTTAAATCCCCTTGTCATGTTTCTCGATGGATGTGGAGGGTTGTATATGTCTCCTTATCACTATTTGTTAAAGCCAACCTCTAGTTTTTCCCTTTAAAACTGCTCATTGTCAATCCTATAGGTGTTGTTTTATATCTTATAGGATCTTGTGTAGGTCTTAACCTCATATAGAAACTACCTGCATACGAATTCTAAAACACATAAAATAAAAAATGAAAGAGAATAATAGATAAAACACATATACGCAGAGATTTTCCCCTAGATCTCAAAATCAGGACTACCAACTTGATTTTTCATTATGTTCCTTTCAATGTGTTACACAAAATATTGTCATCATGACTATTTGCAGTTAGTATGGGTCTATCATCACTTATACTGTCCTCCTAAGCAAGTCTCAGACCTTATCTCTTCATGTCAAGCTTTGCAAATGAGAGAAAGACATTGAAAATCAATATTACTCTGCTTCCGCACTTTCTCTCACTTTTGCCTGTGGGCCCGCACCCTTTGTTCATATTGCCTACGTATCTACATGCTCTGTCTGTAAAGGGGTGGGTGCTTACCCCTGTAAAATTCAAAAAGGCACAAGTTTATCCTAAAAAACTCACTTTGGGTTAATTCTAGATGTTTCTAGAAGGAATTTTGACGTGGATTGTTCGCTCCAAGG
>APFE031708730.1:18144-30879 GCA_000404065.3 Pinus taeda
GTTCTCACAAAGACTTCAAGTTTGTTTTTCCTTAACTAATTAACTCATGGAGAATTAATTAATTAATATTCCAAACTACTGGTAAAACAAAATTCGAATTTACTTCCTATAGATAGACCAGGGACTACTATAAATAAGAAGGGACCTAGAAATGCTATTTTTAGAAGATGTTATTTTTAGTAGTTTCACCTCTCACCCAAGGTGGCCAAAATTCTCATTGGCCAAACTGTTATTTTTAGAAGTGCTACTTTTAGCATTTCTATTTTTAGCACTTCCTAAAGTTCGCATTTCTTGTTGCACACTTTTCAACAGGAGGCACATGGTGACATAGTGGTTCATCTAGGATATTGGCATTAGTGCGCAAATGCATTTGACATCTAGACTGGTAGACAAATGTGGATTGCTTGAGGACAAGAAATCTTGGGGAGGGAGGATTTTTCATACTCCTTTTTCTAATTTCCCTCATGGTGTAGACAATATGGACTTATCACATTCGTGGAAGCTAGGCCACAAGAGCAAAAAAAATCTTTCTTGTGTAAAGGCAGGAAAAGTGTGGTATTGGACCATGGTATTTGGCAGTGGTATTTTTTATGGTAATTGGCCGTGGCATTTACCATGGTATTGGTGACACCCTGATATTCGTGATGAGAAAGCAGGATTCTAGAATATTGAAGAAGGATATATTATCTCTTTAAAAGAGACAGGGAAAAAGACACTTGGGGCATCTTGGATTTGTTTATCATATTGTGTATTTTGTAGAGAAATTGGCATGGCCAGTTCCATCTTGATCACAAGACAAAACCCTTGTTGTGATATCTCCTTGGTGGATCCATCCAGGGTTCACAAGTGTGCTTCAATGTTTCAATTTAACAATTTGAGCAGTGGTGAATGCCATTAGCAAGGGCTTCATTGTTAATTGTATTGGAATGTATTGTTTTTCTAGCTATTAGTGAATAGAGTGGTTTCATATTTCAGATTATTTTATGTTCTGTGTTTTTGGTTGCATGCACTTTATTTTAATTATGGTAAATTGTAAAAATTTTATTTAAATGTTTTTACTGTGAATGCATGATATTTCTAGTTTTTTTATTCTGTAACGAGGGTTTCAAAATTATTGTAATTTTTTTATTAAAATCGCGCACCTGAATATTACAATTAAGGGAGGATAATGATCCAAGCAAGATTAGAAGGAAATTGAAAGTCCAAGAGAAAATGATATGAAGGTAGAGGACTACAACTAGAGTTTTAAAATTTTGTTATATCAAGCAAAATAACTCTATATTGATTTTTAAGTTTGTTTAATTTCTAAACAAATGTATATAATTCTTTAAAATTTATGCTAGCCTCGAGGGTTAGCCCAATTGGTTGAGCTTCTATTGCTAAAGCGATGTTCCATTGGGAGGTCACGTGTTTAATTCTCCTCGATGCCTTCGGGGTTAGGCTTGGATTAGTTTGGGCAGGGAAAGTTTATGTTACTTCAATAATATCTTTTTATGTCTCTCTCTCTCTCTCTTCTCTCTCTCTCTCTCTCTGATGGGACAACGTTGAAAAAGGTGGCATCCGAATTGTGGGCAAAAAATGAGCACCATGTTTCCCTAATAGGGCATGTCCACCACCTCCCCTTTTTCTCCTCCCCCTTTGTCTTAGCACCATGGAAAAGCAATACCAAATTTCCATAACTTTCTATGTGAGCCTCTACCTGCAAAGGGATAAAATATTATACTAGATCCAAAACTAACACAACCAAGAAAAAAACAAGCTAGGTCGTCACAATACCCCAAAAAAATTGCACTTGAATCAATACTCGAACCTGGAATTGATAGAGAAGGAGCTATTATCTCCTCCATAGACTCGAACCCATTAACCATTGAACCTACAAATATTCAAGCCAAGACCAAGACTTTGTAGTATCTCGATGTACGCAACCACACCACTACTTCACAACCCCCAATTTTAAACACCCAAACCAAAGCAAACCCTACAAAGCACTAGGGGATAAATTCAACTGACATTTAAAATTCCAGACTTATACCTAGGGCCCAAACCCCTCACTGAAACTCGAGAGAACTTATACTCAAGAGCTTAAACTAATACCCCCTCACCCCAAAGAGCCACATAAAACTAGAGACTTACAACCTAAATATTCCAGACCAACCACAACTACATCCCAAAAGACAAAAGCCAAGATAAAATTATAATTCACATGAGAATTTTCTCCCTAGATTTGGTTGAGCATCCCACTCGACCCTCGAGTAGAGAGAGCCTCCGACGTCCCCGCAGGGAATCAAACCTAGAACTCAATTCCTTTCAACTTGATCACATCAACATTTACACTATCCAAATTATTAGCTACATAGCCTCCCCACCAGTTGATGAGGTTTAAACACCCAAATGCAAGCCCAATGCAAAACCAAGAGGTCGAGGCCTGATCCTCAACTCTACTCCTATTGCCATCAAACGATCCTCAACACACCAAATAAACATTCAATCACCAACTATTAGTTGCATGTGTGTGCATGTGAAGGGAGGCTGCAAACTACCTTCATAAATGCCTAATAGAACTATAGAGTGGCAGACTCAACCTCCATTGCCTCCATTAAACGCCCATTATCACCCCACCAATGATACATTATTAATATTTAATAAAATTAAATCTTCACATTAAAATTATTTTGATCTAACATTACATTTCATCATAAAATATATATTTTTTCAATTTTCATTACTTATTATTATTTTAAATAATTACTATTTAAATAAATAATAAATAAATAAAAACCTAACCATATTAATACAAAACATATAAATAAAAATGTTAAATAAATAAAAAACCATCAATTTATTTACAATTTTCTTTTTCAAATGAAAAATAGCAATATACAACATACTATCTAAATGGAAACCATTATTTTCTTGATACTATCTAAATGGAAACCACTATTTTTTTTATTTGTTTTTTAAAGAATGAAATGACATGATTATATTAATTATCAATTGATATGTAAATAATATTGATAATTTTCTATAATTTTTTAATATAATAATATATTTAAAAAAAAAACCCCAATGTCACAATAAATACTCTACACAAAGGGAATTATTCTTATTATTATTTTTTAATTTTTTTATATTTAAAAAAATATTCTTACACAAAATTATCTTATTATTAATTAAAAAAAAAATATATTCTACAATTTGTTTAGATTTCAAAATTTTTCTTTTAATTATTATCCTATGATTTATTTACATAGATCACTCTTCCTCAATATTAATGATATTTAAAAAATGTATATTATTTAGATTTTAAATTTTGCTTTTAATTCTTTATTCTATCATTTATTTACATAGATAACTCTCCTTTACTCTATCATTTATTAACATAGATAAGTCTTCTTTATATTGATGTTATTATAGTCATTTTATTAAATTCAAGATTTAATTAAGATTGAAGATTTGATATTTAAAAAGTAAATACAAATTTATCATATTTTAACAGTAATGCATGGCGAAAAAAACAAACACACAATATCATATGACTTCGATTTACTTTTTTATATATATTTAGAATTCACTTGTGATTTTTGCCATACCTTGAGTTTTTCATTTATTTTTTTACATTATCAAAACAACAACTATTTATCATTGTAATCATTCACATTTCACCTTAATCACTTGGGAATTATCAAATAAAGCCTTCAAACTTCAAACATGGATGGAGTCACTAAGGGGACGTGGAGGACTACAAGCCCTCATTACCTCCGCTACAACTTGCACAACCTGTGTTGGCGCTTTTCATTTATCTTCAATGACACATAAGCATCCATTTAATTGTTGTTCGACCTAATTCTATGATACATGTAGGATTTGACCCACTTTTCAGATTTTATGGAAATGCAAAAATGGATGAAGTACCATAATGTTGTATCTCTTAGATTAATGCACAAATGAATGCTAGCATATCTATCAAGCTGTGTATATCCCACGTTTATGAGGACAATTAGTCCTTCATAAGAATGTATTGTTTTATTCCATAATAATAAAACAAATGGTTTTTTCTGTTGAAAAAAAACAAATATTTGGCTTGCTATCGGGCCTTTAATGCACCCAATAGCGCCCTTCACCATACATAACCATGTTATGGCATCCGGATGATGTGCAAATTTTTAGAGTATGGTGTGACATTTGGTAAGGATGGTCATATATATTATGGAGAAAGGGTCTTTTTATTTTTTGGTAGTTCAAGCATTTTCTTGACAGCTCTGGCTGTTAGATAAGCTAGTCCTAATATACGTTGAAGAAGATTGTATATATGTCAGTTCCAATGTTATTTATGTATATATATCACAGAAGATTGTGTGTGCATATTGTATGTGGCAGTCAATGCTTAAACATTAGAATTGTATTTTCTCTTAAGAATAACTAGAGAAACATATGTAAAATTGTTCCTTTGTATTTTTAAGCCAGATTATTTTAAAGACTGGTCATGCGTTAGAGAACTGATAATGAACAATATTGACACTTTAAATATATAAAAGAGAGAGGCTGAGGGAGAGACACACCCATAAGTAGTATATTTATATATTTAAGAGAGATTATATATTTTAAAATGATTTGAATATTGAATATTTGATTTAATATTAATTTTCATTATTATTATAAACTATTATAATAATTTTTTTTTTTTTTTTATATAATATTACTGCTCCTGATTAGTCATTTCTTGTAAATTTTAGGGAAACCTCTAGTCGTTTCGGGCATTCGTACCTAAGCTCCCAATGTTCCCACATTCCATAAACTCATGCAACATATATTTTATATATACAAAGTCAATGCTTTCTTTTAACATCAATTCTTGAAATAGATTGAAAGTTATTTTTTTGTGCTCCTATGTCATTTAATCAGTGGCAATGACAAGAAGATTGAGAAATCCTCAAGTTGTTCTTCTAAAGCAGATATTCATGGCGGTTTGCGGGTTTGCAAAGGCTTATAGGGAATGTAACACCCTCTCCCACATCTACCCAAGCAATTGGCCAGCCAAGGTAAATATGCGATGGGAGGGCATTATGATATGATTCGACCTCCTAACTCATGTTAAGGAAGTGGAACTGATAGAAACACACCATACAAACATTCAACATTAGCATTAGGAACCTCAAGAACCAATCCAACCTTTTTGCCAACTCGCCCCTGGGTCCCACTGATATTTTGGACCACTTGACCTCTGGACACTCTCATGGGCCTACAAGCTAGTGTCCACGGACTATTATGCACAATATTGTGCAAGTGTTCCTGGGATTTGAGACACACTTTTGGGCCAAGAGCCTAGGTCACTGCCTAGAATTGAATGACATCTTCAGAATATTAAAATAACATGGGAATGATAATACAAATGCGATCACTTGAATAATACCTTGAATGGACCCCTACTATCCATGACACACATTTCTTCAAACATATCATGAATATGTAATCTATAGGTGTAAATAACATATCTGAGCATAGGGGTCTCATACTTAGCTGTGAATCACTAAGAAGCATTGATGCATTAACACATCAATTATCATTTCATCTATTAGTTCATAGATACATTGTTCATTCATTTACCAATAAAAACATGATGAGAGGAATACATAGCTACTGTTATAAAATATATGTATAACCGACATAATAGCAAAAAAAATATTAATGAAATAAAAGCCATATAAACCACATATAACCCGTATAATAGTGATATAATTACAAGGAGAAATAACCTCATATTGACGATGCAAAATCCAAACCTGGGATGAGACTTCCATGTTCCACCCGACCGTAAAATGGCTGAGACAAATATCTCTTCATCCATTCACCCCCGTGTCATATTCCAACCATGAATGTGGGATCTCATAGAACACATCCATCCAAAACCATCCAAGGCTTCTAGAGGCCATCCACCTCGACCCATCAAACAATGATTCCACCTCATGGTCTAAGATCACAAAACCATCATTAGATTGGTCTCTATAGAAGCCTTCTAGGGCTCTAGAGGGTTTGTTCCAACCAAGGCTCTAGGACTAGTAACTCAACCCACAGTTGTTGTTGGGCTCTAGAGCATTAATTGTCCAATAAAGGATCCAGGACTAGTAACTCAACCCACCAAGGGATCTAGGGAATTTTTCCAACCAAGACTACGGGACTAGTCACTCAATCGAAGTTGTTTCAGGGATCTAGGAACTAGTAACTCAACCCAAGCTAAGGAAACATGAGAACCAACTAAAACAAAACAAGGAAATAAACCCACAATCTCCATGGCTATCTAGGAAATGGGAAGGCTAGCAAATCCACTGTCAATATAGGAAATCCTCCATGCCAATGACAGATCATGACCAATAATCCACATGCATATGCCATGCATGCAAAAAATAGTGAGGAAAACATGCATGCAACTCGGTACCTACCATCAAAATTGTTGTAGTTGCTAATCTTGATTCCCTCTTGCACTTTCCTGCTCTTCCTTTTCCTCTTACTCTAAAAATACAAGTATGCCACACTCTCCAAGAGTGCTCTAAGAAAAATCTAAGTGTCCAAGAGTATGAGAGAGAGAGAATAATGAGAGAGAACCAAAACTGAACTGAAAAAAGTTACCAAATGATTGCCATAAGCATTTTTATAAATGAGGCCTCTATTTTTTTCATTTTCCATTATTTTCCTCCAATTTCCTCCTCACATGCAACCTGTGCCCTTTCACAACTGTTTTCTCCTCATTTCCATTATTTTCATAAATAAATGTGTCAAAACACCATTTTTCCTTTCCAAAGCCTTAGCCATTTCCTTTGCCAATTTCCTTGGCCATTAACCAACCATAAGTGATCCCCATCACTATTCTTTTTCCCAACATTCAGCTTGGAATAAGTGTCCCATCAACTGCCATTATTATTTTGTGTTATTAAATTTTATTACATGGAATTTTTACCCGGGCTGCTACAAAACCCTCCCCTTTGGGTGAACATCGTCCTCAGTGTTCAAAAACACCTATAACCACAAACTGATACAATCAAAACATACTACCGATGGAGCTTTATGACTTAGCTCATTGCAATATTTACAATGATCATCCTACGGAGAAGAAAACCAACATGAAAACATAATGACATAACATCATAATGACATGACACCCATACCTCTTATTGGAGCTTTACAACCTATCTCATGGCAGTATTTACATCGATATGCATATGTACATATACCAAACATCACCAAAACATATACTAAGGCATATACCAAGACATATACCAAAAAACCATATCAAAGCTGCTTTGCCTCAATTGACAAACAAGGAAGGATGCGTAGCCCGGATATGATCTGTCATCTCCCATGCAGCTTCATCGGGCCCAAAGTGCTTCCATTGCAATTTAACTTGATCGATTGCTCGATTCTGAAGCATGATCACCTTTTCAGCAATATACACTGAGGCTTCGATTGAAATTCTTCATTTGGTGCCACCTGCAATACAAACCAGTCAAGTACATGATCAACATATTTAACATACTTCTTAAGCAATGAAAAATGGAAAACATCATGGAATTTCATTGTCAGAGGTAGTGCAAGTTGATAGGCTACTTGCCCAATCCTCTCAATGATACTAAAGGGTACACAAAACCATTGTGCCAGCTCGACACATGATCTAATCCGTAAGGAGCTCTTCTTTGGTTTGATGCACAAGTACACATGTTCCCCAACCTGGAACTCCTTGAACAACCTATTCCAATCTACATAAATCTTATGCCTATCCTGTGCTGCTCTCAAATTCTTCTTGATCACCTGCATTTCTTGTTCCATGTCTACCAACATGTCTGGTGCAATCAACAACCTGTTAACTGGATCACTCCAACTGATGGGAGTATTGCAAATTCACCCATATAATGCCTTCAATGGACTCATCCTTAGAGATTCCTGATACCCATTGTTTTAAGTGAAATCTACCAATGGAAGGTACTTTTCCCACTTTTGTTGTTGATGCATCACATAAATCCTCAACATTTCCTCCAATATCCTGTTAACCAGTTTTGTCTATCCATCTATCTGCGGATGATAAGTTGTAATGAAGGCCAACTCCGTGCCCAAACCTGTAAATAACTCCTTCTAAAACTTGGAAGTGAACTTTGCATCCATGTCTGACATGTTCTTCTTTAGAACACAATGCAATCTGACCACATCTCTACTTAATACCTGTGCTACATCGCTAGCTAAGAATGTAGACTTCACTGTGATGAAGTACACAACCTTTCTCAACTTGTCCACAATAACCATGATGGAATCATGTTGTCTCATTGTCCTTGGAAAACCTATGATGAATTCCATGGAAATGACTTCCCATTTCCAATGTGGAATTGCAATCCACTATAGTAGTCCACCTGGATGCTTACACTCTTCCTTCACACACTTACAGTTGAAGCACCTATCCACAAAATCTACTACATCCCTCTTCAGTTTCGGCCAATAATAAAATCTCTTCTCTACTGTCAGTGTATTCTAATAACGTGGGTGACCTTAATATGGTTTCGCATGAAACTCCCTCAAGATCACCTTCTTCAAATCACTATTTTCTATCACATATATCTTGTCTCTGAATCTAACCAATCCATCCGCTATAAGACAATAATCCACATCATGTGCACCTGCACCTATACCTATACATGTATATGTACCTATACTTTACTACCACCTGTACTTGTACCTATACTATCACCTGTACCTATACATGTACTATCATGTGTACCTATACCAGTACTCTATTGCAACTTGTGCATAATCTCCATATATCTGACATCTTGAACACTTGCCTACAAGATCCTATCATGTAAGTTTGGCCCATAGGAGCTCAAAGATGCTAAGTGATTTACCTGTATCCGCCTGCTAAGAGCATCTTCCACTCTGTTCTCTTTACCTTTGATGTACCTGATATCAAAGTTGAACTCACTGATTGTGGCCAACCGCCGAGCCTGCCTTCCATTCATATTTGATTGGTCAAATAGATACCGTAACCCATTGTGATCACTCATCAATACAAACCTTTTGCCTAGAAGATAGTGCCTCCACATCTTCAATGCATTTCTAAACACTGCCAACTCAAGATCATGTGTGGGGTAGTTCTACTCGTGGTCATTTAGTTTTTGAGATTCATAGCATACCACCTGCCCATCCTCCATAAGGACTCCACCAAGTCCTTTCTTGCAAGCATTTGTGCATATTACAAACTCTCTATTCAGGTCTGCATTCTTTAACAATGGTGCATGTGTCAACGACTACTTAAGATGCTCGAAAATAGCCTCACACTCTTCTGTCCATTCAAACTTCTTACATTTCCTCTGCAATGATGTGATAGGATAAGAAATTTTTGATAAGTTCCTAATGAACCTCCTAAAATATCCTACTAACCCCATGAGAGATCTCACCTCATCTACATCCCTAGGATCTACCCACTCCATGATGGCTCTTATCTTTTCCGAATCTACTGCAATGCCCTCCTTGGAGACAACATGCCCCAAGTAATGTACCTCATTCTGAAAGAAACTACACTTGTTGAGGTTAGCATACAACAAATTCTCTCTCAACAATCACAACACTCTTGCTAAATGCTTGGAATGCTCTTCCTCATTTTTAGAATATAACAATATGTCATCAATGAACACAATAAACTTATCTAAATACGGACGCAACACACTATTCACCGAGCACATAAATGTAGTTGCATCATTAGTCAAATCAGATGGAACTACAACAAACTCATAATTCCCATACTTGGACGGGAAAGCTCTCTTCTAAATGTCCTCCTCTTTGATGCATACCTGATGATATCTAGATCTCACATCAATCTTTGATAACACTTATGCTCCCTTCCACCGATCGAACAAGTCATGAATCCTCAGTAATGGATACCTGTTCTTGATGGTCACTTTGTTCAACTACTTGTAGTCAATGCATAATTTGAGAGTACCATCTTTCTTATTCACAAACAATACTAGTGTGCCCCATGGTGATACACTTGGCCTGATGTATCCGTTGTCCAACATTTCCTTTAACTACAACTTCAACTCTACCAACTCATGTGTGCTCATCTTGTAAGGTGCTTTTGATGTCGAAGCTTCCCCTGGCACCAACTCAATGGAAAATTCTACCTCCCTGTGAGGTGGAAGCTCTAAAATATCCTCACGAAATACATATCTGAATTGTTGTAGAACTGGGTATCTACTCAAAACATCTTCATCCTCAACTTCCTTACCCTTGTCACTAGAAATGTGTACTGCACACAACACACAGCCTTTTCTATGACTACACTTTGTTTGCATAGTTGTCACCATCCTAATTGATGTGGATTTTTTCTTACCCTGTATGAATCTTGGTTCCCCATTTTCATCCAAGCACTCAATAGATTTGTCATAACAATCCACCTTGGTTCTATAAAGATACAACCAATCCATTCCCAACAACATACTGTATGATCCCAATGATAATACATTCAAATGTGCTACTGTAGGCATACCATTCAAATAAAATGCACAAGATCTTACCCAATGATGAACTTGCTTCTTTGTACCTGTAGCCAACTGCACTAACCAAGATTCTGCATGCAATGCGTTACTCAAAGCACACTTATCCACCAAGTGACGACTAACATAGCTATAATTAGATCTAGGGTCAATCAAAATAGAAATAACTTGATCACAAAGCTTATCTTCCATCTCAATGATATATTCCTAATGGTATGCCTGTTTGTTATCCAGTGTTGCACAAATACGAGGAATACTCTGACCAACATCCCCAATAGTCTGTGCATATTGCGCACTATATATTTGAGGTCTACCACCTTTATACTATAGACAATCTCTCCTATGATGATCCCTTCCACAACTCCAACACCACATGGGCTCCTTATTCTTCTCCGTAGATCAATGTCCATGTCCTTCTTCTAATGCATTGAACCTCCTAGGTGATGCAACATTCTCCTTATTACTTGAATCCTGAGGTCTTGCTCATTTCTTCTCTCATTTTCCTTTGTTCTTTGCATTACCTTTCCAATCTGTCTTAGACTAATATCTCTCCAAAAAATAATTATTCTAGAATAGCCGCTCAAACTCACTCCAAGTCAATTTCTTCTCATGAATACATCTAACATTCTTCACATCTTCTCACCAAATTTTTTCTTTACCTTTGAGACTAAATGTATCTACTATGGATTTCATGTTCTCTAAATAATCATGAAACCTGAAAAATTTTCTCATACCAAGCAACCATGGCTTTGCATCCTGTGGTTTCTTCATCTCTCCATAAAAATTAGGTGGCTTTTCTTTCTTAAACTCAACCAGCAAGTATCCCTTATCACTCCTCCTATAAGGATGATAATGATGATGATCATCGTGCCTATCTAAATGAAAACTAGAATAATAACTTTGTCTATCCCTCTTCCTACCTGGAGTGTCCAACAATTTTCTCTCTCTGACTGTGTCATATCTATCTGACTTGTGACCACCATGTGACCTACTACCATATGCCCCATTAGTTCGGTCCTCCTACTCATAGCTAATCCGATGTGGTCCCTGTCACTGCAAGTCTAACAAACTCTAAAGTATCATTGCATTTACCTTTGCTTGTTTCTCATATGATTGTACGATTATGTCATTATCTACCTTACAACTCCTTATTTCTTCTTTTAAGCTTCTCAGTGTATCTTCCAAATAGGAAGAGTTCCTAACACCATACTGCTCTTCTAATTCATAGGGAGAGTCTTTGTAGTCTACCATCTTTCGAGCCATTTGATATTTCTTCCTGCAAGGTATATCATGTCCGCTAAACCGAATCACAATAAACCAACATACCTTAATATAGCTTGGGGAGGATACCTTGTCTTCAAGATCAATAAATCAGATGATACATGTATAACATAAACATGACAACATATAGAAACATAACACAAGCATATAACCACGCAACCATCATTCTAGCTAGGGTCCAATCATCAATGCATGACATTATTAACAATGCATACTAGGACCTCATGCATGACAACAACCATTACATCACTATACACTTAACCATAGGCAAACATGAATATGCATAACCAATGTGAAATCATCCACATACACACATAACCACATATAATCAAGCATAACCAAACAACACTTGTAACCAATCCTACAAAAATGATACATGCAACCAAGCATACAAGAATGTAACCAAACATACAAGAATGTAACCAAACATACAAGAATGTAACCAAGCATACAAAAATGATACCTGTAAGCAACATATAACAACATGTAACTAGTCATGCACTCATGATGATGCATCCCACAATAACAACATCAACTTCCACACAGTGACATCACTACAACAATGATCTGTTAGCGCTCAAATCCGCCTTAGGCTGAAATAAGGCAAGACTCAAGGCCACATCAAACCACGCTCAGCCTCGTAGCTAGCCCTACGAGGACAGGAGAGGGCTCTCTCCGAGTCAAACTCGGCAAAAGGTAATCAAGAAAGCTCGAGATGACCGAATTGATAACTGATTTTAGGCTAGGTATTAAGTACAAAGGGTTTAGGATTGATTTTTTATTATTTTGTTGAAATCAAGGGAAAGGCAATTTTGGGTGCGGGGATGAGGCACAGTTTTTGCAGAGGTCCACTTGGGGCAAGATAGGAAATTGTTTTGATGCCTTAAAGCAAGTGAGATGGATAGATCAGACCGGTGAGAGGCTA